>VWZL01004791.1:161351-239426 GCA_013396915.1 Stercorarius parasiticus | reverse complement strand
GGATTGCCATGACCCAGGTGCAGGACCTTGCACTTGGCCTGGTATTATCTCACATAAGAAGCACAAACGTCTCTCATACAAAACCACAGGACTATGAAAGTTTATAAGAAAATAAAACTAACGCAAAAACCTGAAGACACTCAGTCCCAGCTCCCTCTGGAGTGTGCTGCAGCGTGTTCACTTTTACCTGCAGGGAAGGGATGGGAGAACAAATATCCAATGCCAGATGTTGAATACGTTGCATAATGTATTACTGGGAAATAGCACAGAATGAACAGATTAATGGTGAATAATACAAAATAAATAAAACGCATAAATACAACTCTTATGCAAGAAGCACTACTAGGCTGAGAAACCATTGCCTGTGGGAACCAGAGGAAGCTCCATCCCCTGTCAGAGTTTCAGCTGGAGTGGAGAGAGCACTAATATACACCCGTCAGGAATACTCCGAGGAGACTCATGAATCATATTATCAAGATCACTTCCCCATCTCTAGGCAAACATCAGACTACATGGACGACTCTGTTACAACGCATTCAATTCACAAATAGATGCTCTGGCTTTTGACTTGGTAAGATAACTTGTCAGAAGCAGACCTCCTTATTTATTCCCCTGAAGATTTTCCTAATGTTAGGTAAGGATTAAGAACAGATCTTTTTTATCTCACTGAAGAAAAAAATCTTTAACAGTGATTGCTCCACTGCCTCCAAACACTGGAACTCATTGTAAATTAGGCCTAGGATTAACCTCTTGGTCTGTATCTACACACATTCGCCTGGGCCACCGACTCCTACCAGGTGGAACCTGAATTCTGAGTCACACAGTCCCAAGACACCAACAGCTATCAGGGATTCTCCTTTAGTTCAGTGTCTGCTCTCTCTGAGGGAGAGCTCTCAGACACATATTTGCTCATGCAGTAAAATTTCAAGTACCTGTAGCTTGAAGGCAACATCTGTTCTAAGAAGTGAGCTCTAAGAGACTTTAGGATGAAGGAAGCAGCAGATACTGAGGCTGCAGTTTAACAGCCTGGTGCCTGGGTTAGTATGCCACTTACAAGGAGCAAGGTCCATTGCATGGTTTAAACCCTAAGATGTGATTTCCACAGAGGCAAACAGCTTTGGCAGAACCATCAAAAATCACAGAATCCCAGACTGGCAGGGGCGGAAGGGGACCTCTGGAGATCACCCAGTCCCACCCCCTGCCAGAGCAGGGTCACCCAGAGCAGGGGGCACAGGAACGCGTCCAGGCGGGGTTGGAATGTCTCCAGAGACGGAGACTCCCCCACCTCTCTGGGCAGCCTGTGCCAGGGCTCTGCCACCCCCACAGCAAAGAAGTTCCTCCTCATGTTTAGGTGGAACTTCCCATGTTCAAGTTTGTGCCCGTTACCCCTTGTCCTGTCGCTGGGCACCACTGAGAAGAGCCTGGGCCCATCCTCCTGACACCCACCCTTTCAGTATTTATAAGTGTTGATAAGGTCCCCCCTCAGCCGTCTTTTTTCCAGACTGAAGAGACCCAAATCCCTCAGCCTTTCTTCATAAGAGAGATGATTCCAGTCCCCTCAGCATCTTGGTAGCCCTTTGCTGCACCCTCTCCAGCAGTTCCCTGTCCTTCTTGAACCGGGGAGCCCAGAACTCAAGCCCTATCATCGATTGTTTTCCTTGCCTCTACTTTTCTCCACGCCTTCCTCCTTCCTACTGTTTCCTACTACTCCAACGTGAGTATCTGAATACACCACGGACCAACAAACACACTGAGTCTGAGCCTATTTCCTAGAGAAATGCAGGTCATGCCTATGGAGAAAGGGCACAGCAACAAGAGGGCGGTGACAGATGGCAGGACAAAGGCATGGAGAGGGAAAAGAAAAAGGTACACAAAGCAGTTTCTATGCATTGCCCTGATGAACCCAGTAGAAACACCTGAAAGAGGAGCAGGGTGTGGAAAGTGCTGAGATAAAGAACCAGCGTGAGTGAGTGCAGAAAGAGCAATTAACTGAGATTTATCAAGTAGCTTCATCCTAGTGCTAGGGAAAGGGCAGGGAACGGGAACGATAGATGAAGATAATGGTTTCAGTAAGGGCTCTGTCATATGGGCATCCTTGCGCAGAGGGCAACGTAGGTGGTTTCATGTTGTAGGACAGAACCGTGGCTTTGAGCCGTGGGGTTCGGGGGGAACACGGGGGCTGCCCTTTCAGGCAGCTGACTGACAGCGCAGGAACGCAATGAACGGGCTGCATGACTCCAGCTTAATGAAACACGGCTGAGCTGCTGTACGTGCCAACATACGACAACTTCACCTGCCGTATCTGCAAGGCAAAATGTGTTCACTGACCCTAACATGAAGGTGGACCCTTTCCGAGGCACTATGAGGGGAGTTTCAGCAAATGCACGTTGATCAGCTATTCAGACAGCCTTAAAACAAGGCTGAGGTGCATCTTAGCTGGGGGATGGCAAAGTCACAGTAACCGTGTTGCTTTTATTCACATAGCCATATAAACCACCACGGTTTTGTTTTTGACACTGATAATCTACAGTCAGTTATTTCCCCATATATTCCATGCGCTTTCCTTATAACACACACTGAGTAACTTCCCAAAATAATTTTTCCTTCCTTCTTTGGACCCTACATTAATAAAAAATATGAATATTATAAAACTGCCATGGGAACAAGGGGGAGAGACTGTGTTTCATACCTATAGCTACACTTTTTGTGTTTAATGCAAGCCCAGATCACAGCGTATCCCTCAGGTATTATAAAACTTGCCACGTAAATAAATCATAACCCCCTTACGTGGAGGAGGAGTTAGGGACTGTTAACCTTTCCCTTTATGGTCTGTGCTCTGAGGAGTTTAGAAACCTCCCCTATTCTTGTGCTCCAGGCGGATATTTGAGTTCAGCTGAGCCGCTCCAGCAGAGGTTTCCTGGCGTTCATGTCCCCTGTGCAACCCCCTCCGTTCCGGTCTCGCCAAGCAAGCAGTCATTGGCGTTGCTGGTCTGCTGCAACACCACTCACCCGCTCTCTTAGGAAGGGACTAGTAAAAGTGCGTGGGACCCCACTGAGCCAGGAAAGCCCTCTATGAGATTATCTTCCTATCACCTGTGTCCCGATGAGGTTGACCAAAACGCACCCCTTGGCCGGTTAGCGAGGGAGATTTTGGCCATGAGCACAGAAGGTTTCAAGCCTCTGCAACACCTTGGAAAAACCATTAGACTCAGAGCCCCACCCTGGTTTAAGCAAACCACCTTCGATTCCCTGTGACAATTTTCTAATTTCCCTGCCCCGTTGTTCTAGCATTAGAGAACCACAGAGCCCGCTTTCGACACCAGAAATTGTCCAGCGGTCACACATTTTTTATAAAACCGTTTTCAACAACAAGTCTTTTCCCATAAAAAGCAGTTAAGCGTCACTAGGCCTTTTTTAGCACGTTCATTCAGATTATGGTGCAGAAGTAATTTTAAAAATGATTATTGCTTTGTCCCTGAATTGAGGGAAGCACCACAGGGGCAGGGTACCCAGTGGCTCAGTACTCACCCTTCTCGTGGCTGAGTCAAGCCTTCTGTTTACACAGCATCATCTGGTGTCAAAAAAAGGCTCTATCATTCTGTTTTCTGTTTTCAAGATCCTTATTTATTCAAAACCCAGTGGGTCTCACTTCAAACTGGGATGTTGGGTACAAAAGTAAACGCGACCCAACGCAATAGAAAATGTGTAAACTTTTCACGCACAGAGCTGTTTGGCCTATGTGCACGTAAGCAGCGCGTCTGAGGCGGATGTATGCTTAAATAGTGGGTTTGTGTGCCCTGTACCCTGTACCCTTGAATGAACTTTCCCTCGGAGCAAAAGTGTAGGGTTTTTTTATTTGTACTCATATTTTTTTTTTCCCATAAAAATATTTTAATGATTTAAGTCCCATAAGCCCAAAAGCTCCAGATGCATATTTTCGTTGTTTGTCATAACAACTATCCAACATAAAAAATGACCACCCTTTCAGCCAGAATGAGTTTGCACAATGCTTCATGTTAAAGTGAAGCAGAAGAGGTTTTCAGTATAGTGAAATAAGTCCTTATAAAAGCGCCATTTGTGAAGCTCTAAAACCAGCAGTGGTAAAGTAAGATTTTTTGCCATCTGAAAAGCTTTAAGAGGAGCTAGATCTGTAGAAGGCGAACTCCAGTTCCTATCAAAGGCAGCAATAAACTTCCAATCGATTTCAGCGGTGCTTAGATTTTACACAGAGATACAGCTTTTAGCTGTTTCACCTTTTGACTTTCTGCAGTCATGAATTATCACCATCTTATCGGTAACTCTTTTGGGAAGAACTATGTACCCACCATACATTGACCAAACTCTCCTGCAGGGGTAAGTTAATAAAACAGTCAGACATGTTCTTCCTAGTTAATCCTAATGGAGCAGTGAAACTAAGCACTGATTTTTCCAGAGGGCCACACAAGACATTGCTTACTTGCCTGTGACTGTTGCTAGGACAAGACAAGACTGGATCTACCTGTCTGGCTTCATATTTCTTCTACTGGGAGCATCCGGGTACTTTGTCAGGGCCTGGATGTGGATGCAACAGAGGAACACAACGGAATTGCATGTCTATATGGAAATTTATGCTTGTACTTCAGAACAAACTGGAATTGCACTGATTTCAGGAGGCAAAACTCACTGTAATCCCCCTAGGAGTAGGATTTGGATGCATCTCTTATCGCCCTTTCTTCCAAACGTACCTACCTCTGTGTTTGTGGAGAGTACTTCCAGAAGGACCTTCCAGAGCGAGCAGACAGTTTGAAGTCAGAACATCCTCTTCTCGTCTCTGTATAAGACAGTGTCATCAGTTACCCAGTTCTTTTTCAAACTGCTTATCTTTCACTCTTTGTTAATGATTTTCCCATAAGGAACACTGCTTGCTTCTGGAATTACTTGGATGATGCCCACTTAATTGCCTTTTGTCCTTTTCTCCTTGGGATGAACTCAGATATGAAGAGTGTTTTACCCAAAAGGGAGAGTTCTTGCAGTCTTCAGTTAAATATTTACTTATGCCTTTTTTGGTTTGCCTTGTCCTTGGTATTCCCATGTCCTTTGAGACATCAATAGCAATTCCCACTGACTCTATAGACACTTCTCTCCTCAAGCAGAGTTACTCAATACTGTTTTGGACACGTTTTCTGCTCCTTAACTTGACTGCAAATATTTTCATATTTGTGTTACAAAGGCCAACAGAGACCTCGTGGACAAGTTCTTCTTGTTCTTAGAAAAGTACATGCAAGATTGGACTGCAGAACCAGGCTGGGAGTATTAACCTATATAACTCAGAGTGATTAAGAAATTACGGAATGAAGGAGCGAGGTCACCCTTCCCTCATCAAAGCACATCTGCTGAATATCAGAAAAATGAAGAGCAGTGCTGAGGTACTTTGATACCTCTTGGCTTTTCATAAGAGGAAGCAACAGAGAAGGAAGGGAAACTAGGGGAACACCATGGACCTGAAATACAAGAGGCGTGAGATCAGATTCAAGATAGCGTATGGATGTGGCCCAGCACTGAAGAAGCTGCCCCTCATACTCTCTGTAGCAGCACGTTAGATACTTTGCCCATTTTCTGAGCAGGGAGCATTTTGAGGCTGTGAAAAGGAACCAGGTAGGATGCCGAATGGGGAATTTCCCCAGCCTCGTGGTTAGGGGACTCCCTTGACACCCATGATGTCTCTGCTGAAAGGCCTTCTCACAGCAGGGACTTGCTCTCCAGCTGCTGTTACCTTTGGTGACGGCTCCAAGTACCATCTTGTTTGTTTTTCTGAAACTGGTCTTTCTTCAGCTCTTTTACTTCCCACATTATATGAAATAAAGAGATTGTTTTAAGGTCAGACAGAATTGTTTGAGCCAGCTTGGAGCATAATAGGTTGTACAAAGTGGGAGTAGTTACAAAAGGCTGGAGTGACTAAGGCAGGCCCTGGTGAGGACACCCCTCACCTGGAACGCGGGTGAATTCAGACAGAGGAGGAGTTTAAACAGGAGCTTCTCTCCTGCCCCAGCTGAGTGGTGCGAAGGGGTTACCTGTACAGCACGTGAAACACAGGCACTTCCCGGGTGTCCTGTCCTGGCTGGATTTCGTACCAGACCAAGCAGGTGGATACGCTCTGAGCCCTGGGAAGAAGAGAGGAATGCCCATCCTGAGGGTCCCCTCAGAACTTCATCTTTATTAAAGACCCCTAGTGATGCGGTGGTGGCAGGCTGTAGGAGCCTTTATTCGTACATCAAATATGTGCTTTTCGAACAAGAACAAATTCGTACAAAATACATGCTTCTTAGGCATTTCTGAGGACTTTTCCTGTGTTCTTAGGCAGCAGCTCACATGGCTCCAAGGCTGCCAGTGGCACTCCAGTATTGCACTTCTGTACCTAAATAAGAATTTTGGTGCTTGAAGTCCATTACAAACCCAAATTTTAATGTCTGCAGTCCAGAAAACCGTTTTTATGTACTCCTAGCTTGTACGTGTAGCTGAACAGAGAAGCTTTTCCGTGTTTCCCTCCCGTTCCCAACGAGGATCCCTCCCTCTCCATTTGGTTGTAGCTGGACACTCGGGATCTCCGCATGGGCTGGAACTCAGTAGGAACTGCTGGCTCAGGCAGCTTTCTGCCAGAGTCTTCACCTCCCCAAATGATTTAGCATTACCAGAATTGCTCATGGCGAAAGGTGCCGCCCATGCTTTCTGGAATGCAATGTGTATCATTTCTGCCTGTCCCTTGCCTAGAACTGACATTTATATGGCAAACATACAATTCTGAAGCAAAACAGAAATATTACAGAATTGTCTGGAAGATGTTTATGAATTTCCTCCTGTGCGTTAAGTACAACATTTCTACCAAACTCAGCCATGCATGTTTTTATCCCAAGATTTGATTTTACAGACCATAGTGATGCTGGTTTGCCTTTTTGCCTTTTACTGACTGACCAATCGATCCACTGACCCCTAGGTATCCTTCTGCCCAGCCCGTGCCCACCGATTTCTGGGTTCAGTGGCCTTCAACAGCTGAAAGAGGAGGGAATAAAGAATGCTGGCAAGAAGAAGAGTCCTCAAGTCAATCCTTTCCAGCATCCAAACTCCTTACACAAGTGGCACGCAAGAGCAAAGAGGTATTCTTTGCCTCTCTGAAAATATCTGTGTCAATCCGAAGACCTCCTTAGGGTGGTGGCTGGCCTGGGCAATCCAAACCCTCCTGTTTGGTTACTCATGTAAAAGCACCTCAGGTTAGAAGTTACTTGTGTTTACCTTGAAGATAACTGATCAGATTGAAGCCAAGCTGTCTTGAACAAGCCTTGAACATGCCCACAGGCAGGGAAAGGTATTTGGGAGGGACGGTGCTAAACCTTCTTCATGCGCATTTAATCTTAGGTTGCTGATAAAGTTTGGAAGTGTGGTGAAAACCTCCGGACCCAGTCTGTGCTTTGACACAGCACCAAGCCCTTTGTGGAAATGTTGTGTTCTTCCCCTGAAGGGGATCGGGCCACTATCTACATGTTTTGGGCTTGCTTCAAAAGGTACCCAGCGATGCTTTTCACAGTTTGCTTAACTGGTCCACGGCGCTCGTTATTAAAAGGTTCCACTGGCTACATCCGTACTACTACATGGAACAGACCAGTGGCTGTTGCCTGGCGTGAAGCCAAAGGGCACGTTATGATTCATATCCACATGACTAAAGTCTTTTCCCCCTAAAAACAGGGTGGCCACACCCAGCCTGCCTCTTGGGAATGGTCCCAAGAACGTGCTGTTCTCTACGCTGTGCTCAGGTATTGTCTGCTCGCCGACGCTAATCCATGTCAAGGGACCGTGAAAGAATATAGACAAGCACGCGCCGGTGTTAGAGCTAGTGTCATGGCCCTGTTTAATTTACCAGGCTAGACATAGCCATTAATATCAAGAGTTCAGCAGGGTTCTAGAAAGGGCCATTGCATTTATATGGCTAATACGAATATCCAGAGGGACAGGAAAAATTATTTTGAAAGCAAACCCCAAAGCCAGATCAGCTGTTTTGGCAGTGATAAAGCACTAAGTTCCTCTGGGAACAGAATATGCAGAACTTCTTCTTAAAGGGTTTCTGGTATCCTCCCCAGCCACATCTGGTGTTGCGGGTTCTTGGGAAGAGGATGCTGGAGACGATGGCCCTCTGCCCACTCTGCTGCGGCCGTCCTGGTGCTAACTGCCATGCGACGTTACACTTTTGCTAAAAGGTATGGGAAGACTGTGAAAATACCTCTCAGGACCTCTGATCTCCTTGACTTGCTCCCTGACCTGAACAGGGCAAAGCTCGGAGCTGGAAGCTGACAGCTGGCTTTTGCCCGGTGCTGTGCCCAGGTGAGCGGGTCTGGGCGCTGAATGAAGCCGTACTGCCGCGCACCCGGGCTGGGACAGTGACACCAATGTGGATTTGGTCTGTAAGGCAGCTTTACTGACTGGAATCTTTATACTTGTGGGAAGCATACTGCTAAATTGTGTCTAAGTTGTGTCATGATTTTTGAACCGAATTCTTCGACTGATCCCCAGCTTAAGCTTTTTCTTATGTTTTCTTATTTAAGTCTAGAATAAACAAAGATATTTAGTCTCTCCCATGCACACATACCATGGCTTGCCTCCCGGGCCCCTTCTCTTACCTTCAGGATGCAACTCAGGGTCTTGTTCCAAACATGCCTGTGGTGTGATGAGTTGGAGAGTTTTAACAACTTCCACTTGAGCTGCCTTTTGTGAAAGTCCATGAGAAGCAGCAGCCGAAGAAGAAAAGGCCGAAGCAGCTGTGTAGAAATGGCACCATGGGCAGACCCAGCCAGCAGAGACACTTCCTAGCAGCCAGCCCACGTGATTGCCCTGGCTGGGAATATCAACAGATTATGGGAAGTTCAGAATAGCTACGAACATCTGCACCCTCTTTCCCAAAGGCAGAATCTGGGGAGCAGACATAGCCATTACATGAAAAAATAGTGATGCCCGAGTGAAGAACCAGTCTTAGCAACCCCCCTGGAGTCCCAGTGGTGCCTGGAGCAGGACCCCGGGGATTCGCATGCCTGGTTAGGTCCCCAGCTTGCGCCACGGTACAGGCACAATGTCTCTTAGTGTCGGAATAACACGGATTGCCTAATCCCAATGGGAGACCCTGAGACACAATGACTCACGTCACACCATTTCCTTCAGGTGAGTGGCACTACCTTTGATCGGTGGCAATTGGTCTGCAGGTATTTTATGCGGTCTCCACTTACATCAAAGATACAAAGATATCATGGATAATATATCCGTATGGCCCTTTCGTTATAAAGGCAGGTGTCATGTATGAAGCGAAATGCGAAGCCACATCCTGTATCTCAGCCTGACTCCAAATGCCCACCAGAAAAAGGGCTGTGGAAACGCAGAATCAGACCCAGGCAAAATCTTAAAGCAGTTTCTCCCTGTTCTTTCTCGTGGGTGATACTCAGTCCGTTACTGAGGCTTAGCACAAAACCTAGCCAGCGCTTAAGCCCCTCAGAAGGATGCTTGAGCGGCGCGTGGGCTTTGTCCTGGGTCCCTGCACTAGCGTGAATTTTTACCGGTGGGGAGAAGGGTTGCTTTGTCCATATTGAAAGGTCCACAGCCGGCCTTCTCTGTAGTATGTCTCTTAATTTAGTTTTGATTGAATCCTTTGCATTGAGGGGATGCTGGTTGCCCTAAAGGAATAAAAGCTGCCATCCTGAGGCATGTGCCTTTTACTATCCATGCGATCCACACAGTTACATTCAAATCAAATCAAAGCACTTCAAGAGCCAAATCTAGAGCTGTTTTCCTTAACTGGCATGTAAAGTTTTAGCTCCTTTTGTTAATGTTTTAAGGCAAGTTAAAAGCAGTATTTTAAATGCTGAGGATTAAGCACAGTAGCCTCAGACGTGTGAATACTCCCACGCCTCTTACTTCGTATGATCTGCCTGAGCTCGGACTAATTGTAACCGCAAGCCTTTGAAGGTGGCACCAAATCCTTATAAGCTGCAATAGCTGTATTAGGTACGGTTCATCATGGAAATATTAATGTATTTAAATAGATGTCCACTTACAGTGCTAAGTGTACCTTCACTTTGGACTGCATACACAGGTTTCCCTTCATTTCTATTCTGCAGCCACTAGCAGCTACTTTTTGGATGCTAGGACATCAGAAGCTGGCCACGTCGCCTTTGCATAGTGGGTTTCTAGTGAAAGACTCAAGGATTTGGGCTCTACAATAGCTAACAAGCAAAAAGAGGAGCTGAAAAGCTCTGAAAAACTGTCAGCTGGAATATAAAACCCAAGTTTTGGTTCAGTGGCTTAGTAAATATTCCAGGAACTACTCTTCCCTCTATGGCATTAGGGAAGCAATCCTCCCGCGTTTTCCCTGTCTCCTTGCGGAGGCGGATGTATCTGGGACTCATTAGGGGGTGGTTACAGCAGTGGGAACAGAAGAGCTCAGATTATAGTCGGGAGGCACTGGGGTCTCCTGGTTCAGGCAGGGGGCTGCGGCGCAGACATCCTGACCTGCCTTCCCGGGTTCGTCACGCTGACTCACGGACAGGCTAAGGACAAGTCCCGGGTACCCAGATATACCTCGTATGTTCGGTCTACACAGGGCTCTCCAGCTGTGTGCAGAGGCTGGGAGATGCTTTGGTGAGAAGCGCTATAAATGCAAAGATGCTGGCGTACGGGTGACGAGGGAGAAGTACTTTACTGAGCAGACCTACAGATATCATGATTGGGAAGAGAAAGGTGGAAACAACAGTCAGTAACTAGTCAAGGCAACACCTCTCAGAAGAGCATGAGGAGGAGCCCTGACCCAGGTGACCGGTAACAGCTGAGAACATGAGCAAGCCAGCCTTGCTTGGTTCTGGAAGGTCCCCAGTACAGGGCTGCCAGCAAGGGATTAATCACTGAGCTTAAACCCATAAAGAAACAGCTGCCTTCTGAGAGCACTGAGCACCAAAAGGAGGTTCTCTTGAATTCCTTTGAAGTATTTAGCTTACATAGACTTATCTGCTCAACGTAGATGTTGGGCTGTCCCTCCTTTCTGATGAGCAGGATCCTCACGTGACTGCAGGATGGAAAGAGTTAATGCTGTCCCTCACATAGCCGTGTTGTCCTAGCACATCTCAGCTAACTTCAGACAGTTATCTCATACATCTAAGGCTACGCCTCCACTAATAAATGAAACAGGCCAAGGAATGTTACAGGGCACAGGGACTTGAACTGCTGCTGTACCATCAGAAGGGCCCCTGGCATCCGTGTAGTGGAGGGTACTAGCCTTGTGCCAACAGTCTCTGGTCGTGACCTGGGAGCCCACCAGGCTAGGACCGCTCCCAGTTGGTGGTCCCTACGGAGACACCTTGATTAGGAGAGCAGGAAAGTTTACTCGTCTGGATGGCGGCTTCATGGTGCCAACTGGCCTCGGGGCTAGAGCTTGGACGCGTTTAACTTATTAATGCAGACCAAGTCTAAGATCTGGAAAGATAAAGCCACTCGCAGAGTCTGAGTCAGCCCACCCAGGATCTGAATTACTCCTGGAGGTGTCTGTCTGTCTCTCTGCACCGGGAGACTTAGGTGTTAGCTTCCTAGGCAGCCGCCTCGGCGTACAGTCAGGGCAGAGGAATCTGGGCACATAAGGGTAGCCAAGGTGTATGGATTAGACCGGAGGAATGTATTTTCCCTTGTACTTTGCTGGATGATAAATTAATTAAATGATTGATATTGGTTTTAATACTCCTATCCTTGTTCTCCCATCACTGTAATAATAGTATTCAGTGCTTTGACAGCTAATCTGGGTGTTTTGGAATAAGAATTTAATACTTTGCATCCACCCAGGGTCACGGAATGCTTTATAAATTGCAATTAATTGCTATAATGTTCTCAAGAGAACTCTGAGTAGTAGTATCCCTGTTTGATGAATGTGTAAACTGAGGTACAGAGAGCCGAAGGGTCTTTTTGTCCTTTTTTTCCCCCATATAGCTAGTGAGAGATGAAGCTGGAAGCGCAACCCCAGGGGCTCGGTTCCGACTCTTCCAAACCTGCCAGCCGAGAAAGTGTCTCCCTTTGTTGTAATGAAACTCTGTGTGCCATTTCATTTTACAGCCTGTTAGCCCAGAATAATGGGAAGTGGGTACCCTGATGGATGACAGGAAGCCTCTCTAATTTGTCAAAGTACAATTAATAGTTGGCTAGCTCAAGCCCAGCACTCTGTCAGTAAATACGGTTTGGGCCAGAGTCACTTAAAGGTTCCTGTCCTTGTGTCCCCAGCTGGCAGGGTCACCCGCAGCTCAGTCTGGAAGCTGAATCCCCAAGTGCAGAAGCGATCCTGGTCCAGCAGAGCCTTCTTAGAAAAGATATCCCAGGCCTCCAAGCCCACGAGTCTTTTACATCTGGTCAGAATAAAGGCAGAGAGACAGTCAGCAAAGGGCGAGGCCCGATTTGTGTTTTTTAATGGACTTTTGTTGTCCTCAAGCTCTCCTCTGAGGTGAATATTCTTGCCAGACATTATCAGCTTCAGTGGTCTGGCTGAGATTTTTGCTCCAGATTCTTTTGTCCTGTTGACTTTTGGATCAACTCTGCACTGGCTCTGTTTTGAAAGCTGCTTTACCCATATTAATGTTTAACTTAAACAAGTATTAAATCATAAGTCTAACATGGAAATGTTTTAGTCTCTGGACAGTTCCTTTCCTTGCTGCTTTCGAGCTGTACATGAGCACAGCTCCACTTGGCAGGATTTCCTCTCTTTGGTGCTGGTCTCATGACACTCTGTTATTACTGCTGCTTTAATGCAGTGGAAAACAAACAAAAAAAACCCCCACTATGGTATTGTAGGCGATACTGTGGGCTCCTGTGAGTCAGAGCAGCCCAAGGTTGGGGGGACAGAAACCTGAAACTCATTTATTTCGCACTATATTCGTCCAGTCTCCACAGAGAGTGTCTTGGGGCTGGGGACTTGATAGTAAATCTGGAGGCTAGGAAGGATCTAGATCTATGAGGAAGGAAAATGTCCCTTACTGTTGTCATATACCTCTTTGCAAGTCATCAGCCGTTGTCTGGGCATCAGACGCCAATTCTAATAGGAATGGGAGAGACAAACAGATATTAGGTGTATCAGGACAGTTATCCCCATGAAGAGTAACTTAACTCCCCATGTTGGTATCTACTTTGTGGAGACTTTCCAGGGAAACCACTGATAGGTTTGCTGCTGTTTGTGCTGCCCTGAGTTGCCCTCAAGATCTCATAGAGGGGCTTCTAAAGGCTCAATACCCTGAACAGCACGAGTCTACCACTTTCCTTTTCTGATGCTACTTTGTCCCATATCCTCCCTTTGCCTGTACTATCCTCTGCAGAAGATTGATATATAGTGGAGTTAAAAGCCACCTCGTCAAGGTCCTTGGTGGCTCCCCCTAATTATAGAATCATAGAACATCTCAAGTTGGGACCCACAATCAGTGAGAACAGAAACAGTTACAGTTATCAGACAACAGACTTTGATTAAAAATTCTGCCAGCCTTGATGTCAGCAGAGGTTGGACCCACACTGGCCTGTGACCGTCCCCTCCTTACCTCTGAGAGATTCAGACTGCCGTTTTTCCACATGGTGCAACCTCTGCACGGTCTCTCTGGTCCCAGTTTGTAGAGGATGTCTGCGAGCACCTTACGGACCATGCTTGCTCTATTTGAACTCACACTCTCTACCATGCACCTTTAGTAGCCCAACTACATGGACTTTGGTCTTCTCCTTGTCTCCTGCTCCTTAGGCAGTTCTGGACCCATGGCAGAACAGTGGAAATAGGAGCTAAGGCCTTTCCAAGTGGCTACAATCCTCATTCCATCCATATTTTTCCTGTGGAAAAGGCTTTTAGAGAAAGAATGACTAATTTAATCTTTATTTCCGGCACACCCACCAACAAACAACACTTTATTTGGGGCAAATAACATCTAGTAATGATGGTTGTCTTCTGTCTGGTAGTTTTAGGTCCCCTGCCTTTGCTCCTGCAGGTGAGGGTGCCATCAACTTGCATTGCTTCAACTCACTTCCCTGCCGTGTCTCCACTGGGACACATTTTGAAGGAAATGCCATCGTGCTCTGCGAGGGAAAGGCAAAGCAGCCTGGGAGTGAGGAGAGGAGCTCCATACGTTAATCTCAGGATATTATCTTGCTATTCTAACTCCCTGTACAGCCCCAGCAGAAAGCTCTGCCTTTGCAGAAGGCCATCCTTCCTAGCGTCTGAGTGAGCTCTCTAGACCTTTCTACTCGGTCCTGTATAGCATGACCTACCTGCCCATCCACTTTCATGGCAGAGTCTTCTTAGATACCACACGTAAGGCACATCAAGCCCATTGAGCCATAGGTAACCAAGGCTGCTGACCACCTTCTGGGGCAGAAACGCAGTGCAGGTGCCTAATGTCTACCTTGACATTGAACTGGGGGACAATCAAAGGCCCCAGAGCTGTGCTTCCCCTCTTAGCCCTCTCCAGAGCAGTGAGCGTGCTGCTCGTGGCCTGATGATGCTGAGGCTCTCTGGGTTCACCCAGCCCTCTTCCATTCAGGGTCTGGGTGGATACGCTCATGGTTTTCAACAAGCTTGCAATCTATAGTGTGACATTCTCAAGGCATTTAATAAATCTAATACTTCAAGCACACTCTGTTTAGTGCTGAACTACTGTCACCCAGGTTTGTGCTCAGCAGAGCAGCTACCCAAAGAGCACTGGTAGAGCTGTTAAGGTCAGTGAGTGACGGATAAGTATCCAACTGCTACTGTCAAAGCAGGGCAGATAAGTACGTTGCACTTAGATTGGAATTTGTCTAAGGTTGATAACTGAACAGCTTTGTCTTACAAAAAGATTTCAGGGTCTTCAGGGAGCATGGGAGGTTTGGTCTTCAGATTTATATCCCCCACTCTTCTGGCAGTACATGTGCCATAATACACAATGGGACGTTTCCCTGCTGTTTAGTCAAATAAAAGTCACTTTCTGTGATGACTGAGAGGGTCTTTTGGAGCCTGTCCGCTCCCTCCTGACTTCTGCTGCTGCTGCTTACGGGAGAGATCTCAGCCTGAGGGTAACTCTGGCATCTCTGCCCGGTTCCATAAAACGGAGCCAGAAGCCAGCGGCATGAGTAAGGCAGGATCCCATGTGACTGTGTAACCACTGCTTTCCATGGGAAGATATTTCTCACATTAGAAAGTCCAGCGAGTGGGTGGGGGGAAATCTATAGCAGTGATTTGGCTTGGGACTGTGGAAAAGATATGTGATGCAAGCTAAACTGCTGGCCTCTCTCACCTTTACTTGGCATGGAAAAACTGTTGCCTCTTTCCAGCTCACGACTGGCAAGGGCTGCACCTACTAAAAGGTGCTGTAGTTCTGGGTTCCTCGTCGTGATTTGTATTTTAATAGATGTAAAAGCTCAAAAACTCTGGCTTTTTCCTGCCTATAAATAAAAAGACTGGGCAGAATCATTCCTCCAACAGAGTCCCCTGGAAAATGAGGAGGAAGTTCACTCAGTGAAGCAGAGGGGTGGTAAGTGGCACTGTGCACATCGTTCCCGGCTCCATCCAGCTTTCTGAGATAACTTGCCACCCTCCCTCCTCAATGATAATGTATTCCATTTTCCTCCCCATGACATGTGAAGTTTAAATTAATCAGAGCAGCAGAGACAGAATCTCTATTGACTGTTTTTGGCTGGAAGTACATTTTCTGATTTCCAACCAAATTTTTCACGGAGGTTAAGAGCGTTTTATGACACAACCACGTCTCCCCGCTTTTATGAGAGTACAGCTGGATTCTACAAAACAGGTGTGAGTCCATGCTCCTAAAGTTTTCATCTATATTAAAATAATAAAGGGAGTAGATATAAGGGCAATTTTTTTCCCTTTCTGTGAAACAGATGCTATTAGATCTAGCTGAAACCTCAAGTTTCCATTCCACAAGAAATGCCAACATTTTAATAGCAGGTCTATTATGTTAAGAGCAAAGAATGCAATTCTGACTTCAGCTTTTTGGAGTATTAGTATAACGTAACATAGAACAAAATATGCTTGGAGACAACAAGTTGTCAAATGAAAAATTAGTCAGAGTCAGACCAAAATATCACCAAAGTCAGCACTGTTATAGAGGAAGCTTCCTATGTAGATGGAACAGGAAAAATATGCTGTTAGAATATTTTCAGGCAGTTGTAGATGCTTTAACTATAGTTGCATTATGATATAGGTATATCATAATATAATCTCTTTTTCTGGTGAAATCCAGATAGTAAGTCAAAATGTCCTTTGGTTTGCTCTTATGCAGTGTCAACACAGTTTAGTGAGAGTTGCAGCTAATTTATATGTATATATGTGTGTGCTTGGTACAATCCGTCGAATACATGGATAAAAACTTTCCACAGTGATATGTTTCCAGGAACAGTGTGAGAAGACTTCCAGAAAGAAAGTCTCCAGCTTTGAGGAGAAGACGATGGAGGAATAAGGTGTCTTTTGGCAACGAGGATTTACCTAGGGGTGAGTGTGGAGGCAGCTGCTCTCCTCATTAGCACTGCCCACAGCTCCTCCTCATCTCTGGATGAGACGAGCTCTCCGTCTGCTTCCCCGCTTGCTATTAGTCCTGCGGAAGCCTCCACCCTTGCCTTGTCTTGTAGCGGGTTTGCAGGGATCTATACACAGGGCACGGAACCAGCTGAGCTGCCAGGTTTTGAGTCACCTGTTTTCACCACACGGATATTTTCAGGCCGCCTGACGCAGAGAAGAGAATGTATCCCCGGAGCAAGAGAAATGCTGACATTTTAGAACGGTTGGCACGAGCCCCTGCCTGGCCACCGTCTCCTTGTCCTTGAGACATTCAAGTTCACCTGTGATTTGGATTTGATTGCTGTATCCCAGCAACTCCTTTTTGCCTCCCTGAGTGCCAGCTGCTCCCTGCACTGCACCGTGCCCCGAGGGACTCAGTCAAATGGCATCAATCAGCTGCAGGTAACTTGGTCCTAATTCCCTTATGGCAGTGTTGTGCATCCTTCCTAGTTTGCGTGGCCTCTTTTCTCCATGCAAAAGTCTGTACCTACTGTGGGAAGCCCAGAGATGGCAAAAATAAAGGATCAGCACAGTTACCTACACATATCTCATTCAATCATTTGCTTATTGCCATTCGCTTTCTTCTGCTGGAGACAGAGGCAGTGCCTGATTTCACTGAGTGTTTGAAATTTGCTGCATTCAGCTTTTTTGAAAAAATATCTTTTTTTTTTTTTTTTGGACAAAACTACTATCCTCTTGGCCACCACAGGACCTCTAAGTGAAAAAGACGTTGCCAATCTGCAGTCATTCCAGTTAAGCGCCAAAGGACCTCTTCCTTGGAAATCGCTGGAAAACTGCAGAATTAAGGTGGCATCTCAGCCTTTTGCTTCAAACTCCAGAAGGCTCTTTCTGACAGCGTCTAGCAGGACTGACATCCAAATAACGGGGAGGTTGCAGGAACCACCCAAAGCAATAAGCATGGTACTACATACTTCCTATCCATTGCATTCAAACCACAGCCCAATAAAACAATTAGCTGCTTCTATCACTGGACATTAATTTTCACCTGCTTTAAATTAATATCATTGAATAGGCAAAGTGATTGGTCAGAAACACTTCTGACAGATTTTAAGAAAACGCTTAAATGTAAGCTTTCAAAATTTCACTTGTCATTTCGTTACGTTATGGCTTTGACAGTAGTATCTTTTCAAATAATGCTTTGCAAACCAGCTTTCAAAGTGAATTTTTACTCCAGGTTACTCTTTGCTGTAACAATGGAGAATGATACTGTCTGCAGCTGGGCACGGAAATGATCAAGGGCTTCTGGGCAGCACAAGGAAACGTCCCCTCTTCTGATGGCTCCAGGGGGAAAAGCCAGAGGGAGACATGGAGGGTTGGAGAAGACAAAATGTCATACCTGAAATGAGGTTGTAGCGAGGTGGGGGTCGGTCTCTTCTCCCGAGTAACAAGCAATAGGACAAGAGGAAATGGCCACAAGTTGCACCAGGGGAGGTTTAGGATGGATATTAGGAAAAATTTCTTCACCAAAGTGGTTATCAAACATTGGAACAGGCTGCCCAGGGAAGCGGTGGAATCGCCATCCCTGGAGGTATGGAAAAGACAGGTAGACGTGGTGCTGAGGGACATGGTTTAGTGGTGGGTTTGTCAGAGTTAGGTTGATGGTTGGACTCGATGATCTGAAAGGTCCCTTCCAGCTTAGGCAATTCTATGATCCCATCATTTCAGGGAAAGCCCAGTTAAGGGTAAAGTGACTTGGAGACATCAGTGCAGGTGACTCGGAGATGTCGGTTCAGGTTTAACTCCCTCTGCTTAGCCCACCCCTGTGTCTCAGGATCCTCTATCCCAGACCATCCCTTTATGAGACCCACAGCTTTAATTTTTTGCTGTGGCTGCTCGTTAACAGGCTTTTAGGCTTCCAATACTTCACAGCAGTAAAACTCCTAGTGCAGAAAACCCTCCCTGCTTCTACTCTTATCATTTAACCAATCGCAGTTTCTTAGGTTGCCCTGTTTTCCTCTATAAATACAATGCTTGCAAGAAGCAACTGAATGGGAGTCTACCAAAATAAATACTGGCGTTCCCAGGCACAAGTGATTTTTCAGCAGAGGATGTCAGGAACTTGTCTTCTTGGCAGTGTCTTTGTAATTCCAGTTTTATCACTAATTTCGGCAAATGACCAGGAGGGGAAAAAAAGGAGTTATCTAGTAGAATGCAGAGGGAATAAACTGTGAAAAGGGAAAATGGACAATGTAGGCTGGCCTCTTGACAAGAGATCCGTGAAGCTGAAGAATAATCCTCCATGGCAAATGTCTCATGGAGAATTGTAGAGAAATTTAGTTTGTAAGAGACCTCTGGAGATATCTAGACATCCTGCACGCTGGAGCTCTCCTCGGCACTGAGAATTCTTGCCATCTTCTCTATACGTCCTAAAAAGTGCGTACGCATGTATTACAGCTCCATCTGTGCGCACCTATGCACTCCAGCCAGGCAAACATCCCCCACACCGCTGTAACTGCACTGATGGTGTAGCTCTGCAGCTGCACAGACCTCACGTGCCTCCCGTTTGTTTCCCAGACGGTGTGTTAGTGTGCAGGAGTTCCCCAGGATGTCCTCTGCCTCCAGGGAGCGTAAGGGCCTCCCTCGGCGCCCTGTCTCCTGTGTGATTCCATCTCCATCCACAGAAGAACCTACTTCAAAGCCTTCCTCAGCGGGTTAGAAACGACAGCCAGAGGAGCATTTTTCCAGGGCCAGAGAGTGACACATGGGGCTTCTGCCTTTTGTTCAGATCAGGTCCAAGGCAGCTGCAACCAGAGTTACTGCCAACTAACTGTTACTTACAACTATAATCTAAATCCAGTCTTCCAACAGCACCACTTTTTGACATATTTATCAGTTGTCTCAGCAGAAGACAAGGCCCAGGGAGTGAGGAAGACCAGAGGGGTCCCCTCACCGCAGCACGGAGAATGGTGCCACGTGCTACGGGCGCAGGTTGCTGGTGCCCCAGAGGTCCTTCTGATGCTCTATCACACCACCAATGCCAGAGGGAAATCAGAGAGGTTGTTATCTAAACTGAGAGTCTCTTTTTAATTCCCACACTGGATGATCTCAGTCAAACTATGAAATTAATTAACCACCTGGAGAAAACAAACAGCTCCTCAGATAACTTTTGAAAAGAGAATCAGTTTAACCTCCAAAGCTGATGTTTTCTAGCTCTGCATTTCTTTTGCTTTCTGTCCCCCAAACATTTCCCAGAAGAAATAAAATCAGCGCCACAAATGTATTTCTGTCTCCTCAAGCACATTAGAGACAAATTAGAAGTTATGTCCTTCACCAAATGTCACACGGGATCTCTGTCAGTCTCCTGCAACTCCTGTTAGGAATATGGAATATGAACGAATATGAAAGTCAAAGGTGAATAAGTACTAAGGTTAGGGATGTAGCTGAGAAACCTAATTACATTAGAATAATAGTGCCTACTGGATGGCAATGTTCAGGCGATGTTGGCTTTACTCCAGGTTGTGCCAGTAACATGGTGTGCAAACATAGGCACAGACTGTTTTTTCTATTTTGACTGCAAAACAAGGCGAGAAAGTATATTTTATTTTTCTTTTTTATAAGGCATAGCACAATGCAGTTACAAACTGAGTTAGGACGTGTGGATTCTGGAGAAACACAAATAATATATCTAGCAATGTAATACAGCACTATTCTTAATCAGACAGAGCTCCCATTTATTTCAATGAGAATATTGCCTGCAGGATCAGGTTGTCAGGTCCTAACGAAGGCTCAGTCATCTGTCAGCTTTCCCTGTCGAATTCAGTACAGGGGACTCAACTTCATCGCACCCTCCTTCTGCCACTCGCCTACCCTCACAACACAAGCTCCATATTCACATTGAGAACAAGAGCGTTCGCGATGCACTGATTTAATTCTGACCAGGCTTGGCATTCCCCTGGCTTTGTTAACGTCTGCGCTTGCTTCGGTGCCGTCCTTTATTGTAAGCCTAATAAGTACATAAAGGCTGAGGAATGGGGATCCGGGCAGACTCACAGCAATGAGCTTCGAGGAGTTTGTTTGCCCGGGCAGACAGGCTGGGTAAACAATTAGCTCCAGCTCAAACGTTCAGGTCCTGTAGAAGAATTGGATGCTTGGCACTGGCCACTCTCCATGGCTTTCAAAATTTGGCTTTTCTCCAATCAAATATTTAAACATTTGTGATCGTTTGTCCAGCCCCACAGGCTCAGTTAGGAATTTCTGCTGCATTCTGGTTTTGTAAATGGAGATACAGTGATTATTTACCAAGAACATAGAAAAAAAATGTGCTTAGCTTTACAGCAAGGGTAAAAGAGAGTTTGTTTGAAAGTCATATAATGGAACAGGTCAGCAGCTACCAGTATAATGCTATAAGCAATGTACACTTAGACAAAGTATAACTTGGAGCGTTGCTGTCACAGATCCTTCTGTGTTCATTGCTGGTAGCAAACAGCTGGCTTTTAATGAAACATAATAGAGAATTTGTTATTTTAAAACTGCCTTTCCATGTATAACCATGCCTGTTGCAGTACAATGGAGAATTGTATCCTTATTCCTTCATGCTGGCAATGCAGGAAATATTTAAGAAGTGCTTGTTAAGTATTTATTTTAAAATATGTTCATGGTATGTCTCCAAATCAGTGAAGTTAGTATACTTTGAGTCATGCACACATGTGGTGCCTTTTGTATCAGGACATCATGTTTATTATAATCCTTGCCTTTCATAGTTTCAGATTGCTACAGTAAAAGATGCATAGTATTATCTAAGTCAATCTCCTGTATATCACAAACTCCTTCGTTTCACCCTATTTCACTTTATGCAACCCATCTCTTCAGTTGGAGTAAGGAACTTACTCAAGTTCTCAGGAAGTTAACCTGCTGTATGCCGCAGGTCTGACAACCCAGCTTCAACACGGTAAATAAATAGAGAAATAAAATCTGGTAAACAACAGATAAAAAATTGCAGGGAATTTTTTTTTTATAAGACACTTGAAGAAAACGGGAAAAAAAGGTTGCTTGTTTTCATTGTTTTTCACTTGTCTGGGAACAGAATCAAGCCATTCTTGTACAAAACCACTAAACTTGCTCTTAATTGTTTTCATCGGCCATATAGGCACAAGAAGTTTAGAACGGAATGGAGGGTACGCGGTGGATCGCTGTGGTTGTCTCAACCTGTGAGGCTGTACACGGTCCCATAAAGAACTCGCAATCTGTTCAAAGGCAGCGGATGGTCCTTGGTGGATATTCTGCAGGAGAGAGGCTTTATTGGACTTAAGAGGTGAATCTAAGGCTCAGCTTTGGATTTGGTCCTTCTTCGAGCAGGAGGTTGGACTAGAAGACCACCAGAGGCAACCTAAATTATTCTATGGTTCTCTAAATAGATTTAGTGACTGCTGATGGTCCAAATGAATACTAATGACAGGTCATCTCATGTACTACTGAGAGCAGAGATCTCAGCAGGGAGATGCTTAGAAGAATGTTCGGGGGATCTGGAAGAACTGGTAAATGCTAAGCAGAAGCTAGGTAAGTGCAGGGTAAATAGTTCAAGTTAAAGCTTTGAGAAACACTGGCCTGCTTTTCCTAGGGAAATGGGACAGTTTAGGCGGCCTCCAAATCAAGAGAAAGGCATATAGACTTCTCTGGGATCAGGCTGGGGCATTAAGCTGATAGAAAAAGAGCAGAGTGAAAAGGTAGAACAAAAGCACCTACATTAGCACAAATTTAAAACGCCATGAAAGAAATCAGTAAAGCAACCAAGAGACTTGCAAAGAAGAAAATGCCCAATTTTCCTTAAGCTAATACTAAGTCTGGAAAACAAGCAAGAGGAATTTGTCTGCTCATTAATAAACATCAATTCGACCTAACTGATACTACTGAATTTAGTGGTAGGATTTCTGTGATCCAACAGTTTAAATCACTTGTTATAACTAAGCCAGCAAGCAGTTATCTCAAACTAGCAGAAATTGTATGTCAAAAATGGCATCACCTCTCTCCGTCACTAATAAGGGAAACCATTGATCTCAAACGTTTTTGAACCACAGGATAAATATCTACTTAGAACATCTCTCTGCAATGGATAGAGAAAGTGACTTTTAGTCTGAATGATGTATCCTGGATTTCCCACAGTGGCAGCGGGACTTTCTGAAAATGACATACAACAGTTTCCTAGGCCAAAAATCAACATGGAAAATATATATTAGCCTTGCCAGCTAATAGAGGTATCATTGCAGGAGTTAAATATTATTGCTTACAGCTGTTACTAAAATTAGACATTTTAAAATCAGGAGTTTTCAAAAACTTGTCAAGAAGGTCTCTTGACCATTACTGTCAATTTTGAATTAGTCCTAAAGCAGAAGGGGAACTGTTAAGGTCTGCAAGAAAGTGAAGGTGACACGAGCATTTGAATAGGATATATGGAATTACCCAGATAACTGTGAGCTTTTCTATTTGATTCCAATCTCAGATCACATAATCAGACTGATGATATATTTCACAAAGGATTAAAGTAATATAATGAAGATTTATGGAAGCAGATTTTCTCAAAGAATAATACTGCTCTTGATGAAATTATAAGTTTTAGAATAAGAGCAATTGTACTGATGCAGTATCCTTAGACTTCTAAGGCCTTTGACCATAACACATCTTGATAAACAGTTGAAGTATGAATTGAAATAACTAGACAACGATGAACTAAAGGCTGTAATGCATACCTCCACTGTGGTAATTTTTAGCTCGAGACTGACTGTTCTTTCGAATGTCTTTCTGGCTCAAACGAGATTAGTGCCCAGGGGCAGAGAAGTCCGGCGGGTAGTGCAGGTGGTTAGGCCAGATCGCAGTGCTTCCTTCCAGCTATAAAACCCTCTTTGTGTGGGTAACTTGACCATCAAGTGAAGACAGACCAAGTGTGTCGCAGCACCTAAGGTACAGCAAAAACTGGTACTTCTGCCTGGGGTCTTTCCTCATGGCCCAGGTCCACTACTCCAAACAATAGTTATGTGGGATCCTCCTACTAATACACGAGGATGAGGGCAGTGTCAGGACCTTTACTTCTCCTGAGACTGGCTGAACTACCATTTGAGGAGCGCCTGTGTAGATTTCTAGGTCAAGTGCACTGCTCACTCCTCTCTCCTGTCCCAGGAAAAATTCTGCGAAGGTGGCCATGGGAGGATGACATGGAGTTATATGGGATGCATCTCAGACATACTTCTTCGGCTGTTGCTAAATGTAGGCTAAATGCTTGTCTTAGTGCATATTTTCAATGAGGATGAGAAAGTTAGGTTAAATTCTAAATTTTATTTAGAGGTTTGATGCACTGCTCAGCTCCTGGTGTGGTGTTGAGGTCCTAGACTCAGGTCCATAGTCGCTATATCTTTATCTGATTCAGCTTGTGTGAGGCTGTATACGTGTCCTTAAAAATCAAATTTTTCAACTTAAGTCTCTCTCCTTGGTCCAGAAAGGATCCCAACTTAGCTGAAAGAGGGCAGATTGAGTGCATAGCTTTGACACTTCAGAGACAGGCTTTTTTACCGAGTACGTTTAAGAAAGGAAATATTTACAGACCACCCGTAAGTACACGGTACGTAGTATGGAGCAGCACAGGGCTATTTTTAGACATTCATCTTTGAGTTTTGAACTGCACTCAAAGGCACACTGTGTCAGAAAGAAGTTATAAGAAATCCAGACTTGCTATAAATATTCCTTATGGGATGTGTCTCTGCAAGACATATCATCAAATGTTTTTTGCTATCTTCTAGGCTTTGAACTGTAGATGGTAGTAATTAGTGCTGGGAAAGACCTATTGGATTACCTAAACTGCTACATGATATTCAGGATTGTTCCCTTTCCTAATGTTTTGCCTCACACAGTTTATATACCCTTAAGGAGGGGAAAAATCCCCTGGGATACTATTTCACAGCCAGTTCACACAGTCAGAAATTTTTCTGGTGACATTAAGCCCAAATATATCTTTTCTTATCTCATCGCATTATACTCTTGTCATTATACTCTTTAGTGCCATGTGAAATAATTCCTCCTTAGGGTCCTATATACTCTACACTGCAAGTGTAGACTGTTAGATTCATCATATGATAAACTATACAAGTTTTCTTTATTTACCTTTAATCATTTTGGTTGGTTTTTTTTCTTTTCTTAATGACCTCCAATTTGTCTATGTCTCACGAGGAGCTAGGTAGCCAGAACTAAATACCGTACTGAAGCTGCAGTCACAGCTGAGAAGCATAAAATTGCTGTTATTACCTTGCAAATGAAAGATGTCATCTGCCACAAGAGAAGGAAAAGGATCATAGGTTAGTGAAACAGGTTGCCTATTTGGGACAAAATTCATCACTGTTTTCATAGCTGGATACACTAGATTTGAAAAACAAGCCAAGCTCTTGACAAGATGTGAACAAGAGCTGCTGAAGAGCAATTCTCTGATGAGGAGCACTTAACTCTGAATGGTGTATTTCCATCTAAAAGCCAAATGTCCCCTCCACATGAGCTGTCTAGGCTGCCTCTACTGACGCCCAAGAGAAAACAATTCCAGACTGCAGTTCATTCCATAATAAGTGCAGCACCTAACATGGGTGGGATGGATTGCCCTCTGGAGACACCTCCTCTCCTCTGACTTAAAGATGGCCTTCCTTAGGCTACTGGCTTAATTTTTATGTGGCTAAAATTAGCTGCGGTTAATCTTCTTTACTTGTTTCCAAGCTAATCGTAACTGACCTCTCCTGGTTCTAATACGACTCTTCTTCGCGTTTCAGACCAGAGGCCCCTATCAGAGAGTCCCATGTGCTGGCTGTGGTGGCTAAAGAGCCCTCCTGTATGCCCTGGACTTCTATGTTCATTCCCCTTAGCAGCACTGATTCACACGTGGACTCACAGAAATTCTACCAGCAAAGGCTTATTTGACTGAGAAATTAAGGCAGAACCGCTTACTAAAATAGTCCCAATCCCTGCCTCATTTTCCTTTTTCTTTGTCTCCGTAAGCTGGGGAGATACACCTGCTTTAGGTGTCTCCATAGGGCCTACGTCCATTGCAGGATGGTCCTGCCAAGAACACCACCTTCAACCCTTCCTCTCCCTGAGGGAAGTTTTACCTGCACAGGCTCTGCCTGCGCTGCCAGATGGACCGTGGCTAGAACATAGTCTGAAATATGATGTGGTCCCTCATCTTTGAGTCACACCGCTAACTTCAGGGTGCTTTCGTGCTGGGTACAACATGACCAGGCATCAAACTAAGTCTGACATCAAACTCAAGCATCTTTTTGGAAATCCTACCAATTCCTGCTGTACAAGAGGACTAAGAAAGGCCCTTCCCAGCATCAGCCACGCAACATCACTGCAAAGGCTGATGAGCAGGTGATAAAGGTTGGAGCTCATCTGCTCTGCAGGCATGGGCTGACATAACCTTCTCCTCCGAGACAACTGCAGGGAGAACCTTCTCCTTTGCCGTGTGCATTGAACACAGGCTTCTCTTTAAACAAGCTGGGCACGAGGTGAGGAGGATCTCCGATAGGAGCTGAAAAGCAGTCTATTAATACCCTCGACGACCTTCTCACTGTACAGTAACTTCATGGGCACATACAGCACTTATAAAGTGTTACAGCTCACCATTCTTAGATGAGTACATGGCGGATTCAAAACCGCCAGACGGAGCAGTGAAACCTACAGCAGAATGTAAACCCAGCAGCGTGAAAACAAAAATGGTAATGATGAATGTCCTCCAGTTTTGCATAACACTGAAGATTCCCATTTTCAGGAAATCCCTGAAGTTCTCAGGGAGTGCAGTTGGCAGTGGATGTTTTATTTTTAAGGTGCTATTTTGGGATTACTTCACTGTATTGATATGCTGTTTACCCAACCGGTGAAGATGCAGTGTCTTACAAGAATCTCAGTCTTGTTGGAGCAAATCCAGATGCCTGTTTTATTTCAACAAGTTTTCACTATCATGAAATTAAAGGGCCACTGTTAGTTTAAATATCCCTTGTCAGAAATGTTTTCAGTAATACGAATAGCAGTAATTCCCAAGATCTCTATGGCTAAGAGCATATATAATAAACACATAGCTGTGAATTTTGAATCAAGCTGAATTCAAAATGTTTTTCCTCATTTTCTTCTTTCTATGCATCTCATAGTTTGATCAAAACTTTCTACATAATATACTCTATTTCAAGCAGATATTTAGAGAATCCCATGCCCTGTCTGACAGATATAGATAATCCCAATAAGCCTTTCAATTGAGAATTCTAGGGGAAAAAACCAATTCACTCCAACCTTTCCTCTTGTGTTTCCCATATAGTAGCAATTACTTTTTCAGTAATTTCAGAAACTTTCTGTAAAGCTTGGGTTGTCTCAGGCAAAGCTCTTTATTTGCACAGTTATGTCTGCAGGTGGGACTGTGCAGTAGAAACCTTTCCCTTTTAGGATGAATTGCAACTGCATGCTCGACTATCCCCGTTCACCCAGGAAGATGGACACGCTGAATGGGATTCACTTCACGTAACTGTAGGCATCAAAAAGTTAGATTTCACCTCTCCTAACAGACGATGGAAGGAAATGAGTGCTTTTAAGGAATGATTGTCTGGCCTATCTTATATCCTGTTTTGGGATGTAATAAATCTCCTTCTGAGGTATCCCCTAAACGCCTGCAAAAGGAACCTAGAGTGGTCATGCCTACCTTTTAGTTGTCTTTATTTGGGCAGAGGAATCCTCTCGAAGGCTAGAGCCCTCCACCCTGCTCCACTGCGTCACACTTCTTGATGACAAGATTTTTGCTGACAGCGGAAGGACATTGCATACATCCAGCTGTCAGTTTTCCCACTTGGCAATCTTTCCATGAACCAAACAACTCAGATTCCCAGTCCTCACGTGCTTCCTTTAGGAGCTGACAGCAAAAGCATCTTGCTTCTGCAAACTAGGAATAAGTGCCTCCCCCACCACCTTTGCATCCAGTGTCTTGGAAAACCTGAGAAAAAGAGCTCGTTCTCTCTGGGCAGTATCACCTTATGGTGCAACATATCTGAGGCAAATGTCTGGTCATCCCCTCCCCGTCATCACAGCACCCAGTCATGGGACAGTCACCACTGTATTTATCATTGTGACACTGCACTGAGATAGAACATGCTCACACGCTCATTGCACAGATTGGGAACTGAGGCAGCGGAGCCTTCCTGAAGTCCTGCAACGAAGTAGGGGCAGAGATGAGGATAGGGCTTGCTTCTCCAAAGTCCCAGTCTGCATCATCCTTGCCTTCAAAACAGACTGTTTTCAAAGGGGTAGAGAGCGCTTTCATCTTCAACTTCTTCCTCCCGCAGTTAGAAAGAGGTCTGGGAAACAGGGCACTTGTGAGCAAGGGTCTCTGTCCCAGGGAAGGGGGAGGGAGCCTGCCGGGTAGTTGCCATTCCAGTGGGGAACTCCAAGGCTTTTCTGCTGCATTACATCAGCAGCGAGCAATGGGAGGACTCATTTGAGCCAACTGTGGGTTGTCATTCCTCCTTCCAGACTCAGTGGCCTCTGAAATCACTCCATTGTCTGCGGCGGAATCTGGCGCAGGCCCATAATGCCAGGTTACTTCACTTCCCTGCAGAATAAAAGATTTCTTCAACCATGAGAAATTATCTCCTGACAGTGCCATTCATTAGGGCTCCCACCTGTAGACTGTTTCATTTTCAGCTTACTCGCAAGGTGCTGAAAAGTCAGCCTGTGTGTTATCACTTGACAATATAGTACAGCTAATACCTATTCACCCTTATGTATGTTGTCACTTGCTGCTCTTTGCCTCAACAATGGCTCACAGTAACACTCAAATCTTGGGCTTCACTCGCTTTTTAAAAAACCTAATGCAGCCCAAGTTCACCAGAGCTCTTGTTTCTTAAGAATTATACACATAGGGAAAAAATACATCTATAATTGGTATTTTTTTCCTCTTTTGAATTAGAAAGTTAAACCATTAGATTTTTCCTATAGGTGCTGGAGAGAACTGGACAGTGGTTCATTTTTTCTGAAGGCAGGCATTAAGACAGGCCAGGAGAGCTGCCTTTTCTGAGCTTATGGTTCAATGTATGCCCTAAAAATAATAAAAATCTAGAAGTTTTTTTTGGCAACCAAATGTCTCGTAGCTAAATTTCAAACTAAACATCCTTCTCCGCTCCTTTTGGCATGAAAGAAGTTTTGCCCGACACTTTCTTTAAGTTTCCATTCTCAGGAGGAGTCCTGCAGACACCAAGCCTCGTGGCTCCTATTCATCTCTCTGTGTTGTACGGAGGGGCACATAATGTCGTATAATCTGTATAACTGAAATATCGTGGAGTGGTAGCTGTAGACCAGCTCCCCGTGGTGGCAGGTGCTGTACAAACGTAACACAAAAAGAATATGATCCTTTTCCCTAATCAGAAGCAGAGAGACAGCAGTTAGTCACAGGAAGACAGAGTCACACCAAGAAGCCATCAGAAGTGTGGTGGGATGTCTCTATCTATGGACAATTTTTTTGGATGGGGTGCCTTCATCTTTTCTAGCACTGACTTTTAGCTGCTGCTCCAGATGAGGAAGGTCTGTGGTCCTGTATTGTACCATGGATAGCCCAGGGTATCTCAGACCCCTGCAGTTAAGTGAGATAAATCCCACCATATGTACCTCTGCTCCCCTGTCTGCTGTAAACATTTCTATCAGTGGCATATCTTCTAGGGCTGCGTCTACTTGAATTTGTGTCTGGAGATCAAACAGTCCCCCTTCAGTCAGTCAGAATTTATGCACAGTCACTGTAAATATAGAATTGGGGAAAACATACAAAGAAGGAAACAATTATGCTAATATTTATTTCTTCTTCCCACTGAGACTCTTGAAAACAGCTGTGTGATACAGAAAGGCTGATACATCTGAGATAAAGCTGGAAAGCGACATATAGAGACCTGTTCAGTGGAGGGTTTGCAGTCATCTAGAAGTGACTGCTGGGCAATCTGTACTTTGTCAGAAGAGTAAAAGTGGTCAAGAGGCCTCGTTTGGTGTGGTGACCTACAACGGTCAGGAAGACCTGTGAGAGGAAAGCTGGGAAGGCCCTGGAGCACACATGGCAGTTGTGACCGAAGAGGCTGTATGCCCATGGAAAGCAAGAGCCCACCTGGACCACTGCTGCAGCCCTGACTCCCACTATGTAAGCAAACATCGCAATGCTTTCACCTCCTATAAGACATGGCCCACCTCCTCCATCCATGCCAAACAACAGAGGTGGCAGGGCAAAGCTTCCTGAGCAGGGGGACTGCGTATATAATCAGGAGGCGAGTTGACGTATAGTTCAGATAAGGAAGGGATCTGTGATTAGTACACTATTGTTAATGGAGTCTTACTTGTTAGCTGCCTACTGATACTCCAGGTATCTTCTTCACTGTTGCATGATCATTTCCTGGTGGCCCAAGCACTGATGTCACCATCCCTTGCTTCCCCCTCACAGCAGCTGTATTCTCCAGCTATGTTTCTGCTGGAGATCATCGAATCATAGAATGGTTAGAGTCGGAAGGGACCTTAAGGATGACCTAGTCCCACCCCCCTGCCCTGGGCAGGGACACCTCCCACCAGACCAGGCTGCTCCAAGCCCCGTCCAGCCTGGCCTTGAACCCCTCCAGGGATGGGGCAGCCACAGCTTCTCTGGGCAACCTGGGCCAGGGGCTCACCACCTCAAATAAACCCAAAAGCGGTGTAAACCCTGGGTATGGAGACAAAGAACTGCCATATCCTTCTGGAGAAGCACTGCAGATATAGGTAGTTGTAGGAATTTCACACCTGGTCCTTCATCCCTTTCCTTGAATTCATCGTCTTCAGAGCTCCCCTTGTTCTCTCCTGCTTCCTGCCTGTGGCTTCTGGTGGGATCCTGCATCATTCATAGTTGAGAAAGACTTGTCTGAGTAGTTACAATTTTTGTAGCACTTGCTTTTTCCAAGCATCTGTTAAAACCTTTCCACAGACCCAAATGGGGTCTGTGCTAGGCCCAAGTAGACACAAATTAGAAAAATCACGTCTAAGAATGTAAGATCCTGTGACATCTCAGCTCCTTGTAGGGTCCTTGTGTGGGGCAGAGCTTTCGCCATGCTTCATGCTCTCTTAGTCCTTTGTAAGGGTAACAGCGGGGTGAAGAGGTCAGCAGAAGGCAGCAAATAAATTGATTCCTGTGAAATTTATATTTCCTTCCCGGGGTAATGGTGATCAGCTGGGAATTTTTGGCAAAACCTTTTGTGGATTTTTCTTGCAGAGTTAAAACACATTGCAGGGCTTTTGCCTTCTTGGCTCTGTTTTCCTCTTTTCTTGCCAGATATCATTATAAGGATTCAAGAAGGATGAGTAATTAAAACCCATGCAAAGAATGTGTCTGACAATTAAATCCAAAATATCTGCCAGATGAGGCAACATAGGGGCCAGACTGTAGAGCTCCTGGAGCGTGTGCCCTGTGATGGCAGGAGGGACCCTGGGGGTTCACCCCATGCCTGGGGACCCTCTGAGAAGGGACCTGCCACGCTGGGGACCCAGGAGCTTATGCCCTGTGATGGCAGGAGGGACCCCATGGGTNCCCGCTCGGAGCGCGCCTCTGAAGGAAGGCGGCGGGCGGGAGGCAGGGAAGGAGGGAGGGATGGGACCGGTCCCGCCACCTGCCTGACGGCTCCCGGAGACGCCGCCGCCGAGGGGAGCTGGTAGGTGCCGGGAGGGTGCCGCGGGGTGCGGGTCACCCCCCCGGGGGACAAAGGGGCGGCGGGGAGGATGGCGAGGGTCGTTCTCGTCCCTCGGTGCCCCGGGGCCAGCACTTCACCTGCCGGCGGGCGCGGAGCCGGGGGGGGAGCCCCGGCGGTGCGGGGGCNTTTGCCTTCTTGGCTCTGTTTTCCTCTTTTCTTGCCAGATATCATTATAAGGATTCAAGAAGGATGAGTAATTAAAACCCATGCAAAGAATGTGTCTGACAATTAAATCCAAAATATCTGCCAGATGAGGCAACATAGGGGCCAGACTGTAGAGCTCCTGGAGCGTGTGCCCTGTGATGGCAGGAGGGACCCTGGGGGTTCACCCCATGCCTGGGGACCCTCTGAGAAGGGACCTGCCACGCTGGGGACCCAGATGCTGAGGACAAAGAGCCTGCGGAGGTGCCACCACTGCACCCCGAAACCTCCGGCCCAGCCCTGAGGTGAGGGGTTGGTGTCCCCTGAGCTGCCCGCCGTGCCGGGACACCACGAATAAAAACAAGGATGAGGAAAAAAACATATGGTTTTCCTCAGGAAATAAACGAAAATAACAGTATAAGAGGGAAAAAAGGGGGTGACGCCCCGCAGGGTGCGCTGGGGCGGCGGCCGGCCCGGGAAGGCCTGCGCGGAGGGACGCCCTGCCNCCGAGCCCTCCTCGCAGAGCTTAATTTTTAACCCGGCTGGCATCAACGGGAGCGTACCCGGCGCCGCCGCTCCGGCGGACGGCGAACAAAAGGGATAAGGCGGCTTCTCCCCGCCGACCGGGGCGGCCAGCACCGCCGCTGGCTGGGGTCGGTGCCTAACTTGGAAAGGGTGAGGGAACAGCTGATAAAAAAAAAATAAAAAAATTCGTCTTTGCTGCGACTTGGGAGTCGTTCGGAAGTAGGTCTCCGGTTGAGCCGCTGCGGTGCTATGGTTTGGTTCATCACCGTGACTAAGAACGTCGGTATTTTGGGGGGTTTCTTTAAGAAATCCATCACCCGGTCTCCTCCGGGAGGCGGTTGTCGGGGGCTCCGGCGGTTGTTCGCCTCCTGCCCCCGGCGGCGCTGGGTGAGGTCCCGCCGCGGACTCGGCTCTCGGGGCGGCCCCGGGGCTGAGCATCCCCCGGGCGCTGCGGTGCCCCTGGGGATGCAGCTCCTCGCTTGCAGCTTCTCCTCACTTGCAGCTTGCCCACTTCCCTTCAAGTTGGCCATCGCTGTCTGTCTGTTAGACAGTTTGCTCTTCAGTGGAACCAAAGCCGCTTTGCATGCGGGGAGAGAGAAAGAGGAAAGAGGGCGAAAGGAGGCAGTAAAATTATTCTGTAGGAATTGGACTAAGTGGTAAACACATAATGTGATCCCTTTCCTCTCTGTGTGTCACTGACACATGTGTCAAAATACCCGCTGTGCCCGTTCTGTATGTTAACGGATGCCCTTGGCCTGCCGGTATCAAAGTTCGTTTCGGGTTTTCTGAGACATCTCCTCTTACAGCGCTCAGCCCAGCGGGTAAGGCAGTGTGACCCTCACAGCACCCTCAGCATCGCGGGCAGGCTAATAGAGATGTCAGATTTCAGTGGCAGTGAGGCTTCTGTAATTCTTAAAGCACGACTCAATTATTTTTGCTGTGTTTTAACAAGTTCTGTGACTAAGGAAAGCAGCCGATGTATTTTGGCACGGCAGTGATTTAGTTCACCTTTGTAATTTGGGTTGAGGCAGGTTTTTCGCTCTTACTCTCTTGGTTCAATTTCTTCTTCTTTTTTTTTTTTTTTTGCCATGTTTTTTTTCTGGTTTCCAGCACTGTGGAAAAACTTTCTTCATTTCACAATGTAATGGAGACTGTGCGCTTCACGAGCTTTCATACTGCATGTTCCAAGATTTATTGTTATTTAACCGTCTATTACAAGAACCACCCCAGAAGTAGTGAACTCCTCCAGAAAAATTACTTGCTTATTAGAAAATGATTCATGTCCGTCCTGAACAAGGCAGTTCTCTTTCACCGACATGTATCCCAAGGCGTGAATGCCCAGAGCAGGCAGGGAAATGTGTCTGTAAAGTGTTTTAGCGGCGTGGGGAGCCCCGGGGTAGCTGTCACTGTTTCCATTCTCTAAACAATTTTAATGCCATTAGCAAGTGTGATTATGTACAAACCGCTTTCTAGGGGGTTCCTAGGCTGGATATCAGAGCAGGGCTTTGTACTGAGTCAAAGGGTGGATTGAGTTTATGACACAGTTTAAATAGGAACAGAAGAGCAGTACTACAGTAGAGCAGCACATCGTAATTCATTCACTATCGGTTTGGGATAGCCGTTCAGGGAAGCATTCGCTTCTTACCAGTTTGTTCAATTTGAGAAAATCTTGTAGGGTCACCCAGGAATAAATAGCTGAACGTGGAGAGTGTTAACCCTGGGGTTTTTTGCAGCTTTTTGGTTTGGTTTTAAACAAAAAGGAAAAGAGAAAGGAAAAGGAAAGAAGAGGCTAACTGGTAGGTCTCTCTTTAAATTTAGATTACTTTTTTAAATTCCTTAATTTTTCTGCTTAACCGTTTTATTTTTTAAAGAGGAAGGTTCTACACCTTCCTCTACACCTAGTGCAAAGAGGTACTATGTCCTAATTTGGCGTCTGGTTAATAAGACATACTCATTCTATTAATTGCAGCCCAGAACTGATTTAGTACCAGTTATGTCTCCAGATAAGACAGAATTACAAAGACTTCAATAAATGCCTTGGTTTGTGATGAGCACTGTTTGACTTCTATGATCAGGTGTAAACTCAAAACTGTATTTTATTGTTAGGTTTTAATAACATTTTAAATAGTAGAAAAGTTCGGTAACTGATGAAAAGGCTTTTTTATCCCATATACATGCGATGTGATCATAGCACAGAGGCAGCGGGGGAGGGGTGTGGGAAAGCTCGCTCAGAGACGTGGAGTAAGTCCTGCTTTGCTTTACTGTACTAGAGCACAGCGCAAACACAGATAACCATCTTCTGGAGCCTTTTTTGGGGACCAGCTCGACTCCCAGCTCCTGTCTTGTTCTCTTCATCGGGCAGCTGCCCTCTGCTGTCTGAAACTGCCTTGGGAAGCGTTGGCGTTGCTGCAGTGGTGATGGCAGGGAGATGAGGAAGGGCAGGTTGGAGGGAGAGGTAATTTCCCTTCTCAGCCCCGATGATGCTCTCGGAGGAAGCAGGGAAGCTGTTGGGCACGGAGTCCCTTCATCAGGTCGCAGCGCTGACAGGCAGGAGGCAATCTTGCAGCTTGTGCAAATAACTACTAACAAGACGCTTCTAATTTTCCCCTGCCAGAGGAATAAACCAGCCAAAGGCCAGCATTGGCTCCGTTCGCATGAATGATTTTTGGACCCAAGAGATGGCATAAGTGGTGCAATTTAGACAGAGATTCCATCTACCAGGAAAGCTTCAAGTGTAATTTGTGGGAATAACTTCGGTGTGAAGCAGATGAGAGCAGACTGCTCATAAATACATGCTCTTAATGACGGGATCTGCTCCCTGATGCGCAGCATAACTGTAATTCAGTCTGTTCTCAGCTTCTAACTGGGAGACCAGTAAACATTTCTGCGTACAGTCCTCACTGTCACAAGTAGGACAGTTAACAGTTATATTATATATAAGTATAAAACTTTTACTAGTGTATATTGTCCTTGTGGGGTTGGAGTGATAACATTTGTCCCTTTTACTTTCTTTTTCTGTGTTTTCCTAATCGCTGTTATACAACGAGTGTATTTGATACACGGCAAGTGATGACTGATAGCTTGCACAGCCTAGCCACATCAAATATTAATCTCTGCCACGGCAGGAGCCAGAGGAGCCGATGGTTTTCCTTGAATACATAAGCAAGTCTTTTCCAGTTTTGGGACATGCAAAATTATGCAATTCTGATTCGTGTTTAGAATGGCCTGTATTTTCCAGCATGACTTGCCCGTTAGGTATAAAGCAATACATTCTAAAGAGCTTAAGCCTTCTAGGAAAAATACGTCCCTTTAAAGATGTGCCGTTTGTTAATGAAAAAATTACCAGCAGAATGGTCGCTTCTGGAAGAGTCAATACCTTTCTCTGTGGGCATCAGCAACATCAGCTCTGTTCATCTATGTCTGTTTTTTGAAATGGAAATGTTTTGATATCCTGCATGAGTCAATTGACATTTTGAACATTGTGTGCTTTAATTATAGCCTCTGCTCCCAATATTTGAGTTGGACACCTTTGGACTTTAGCAGTCTGTAGCTTCCGAAGTCTCTTTCAGTGCAGCTTAGGGATGGAGTATTCCTACAAAAAGCATTAGAGAGAAGGGTTTTTCTTTTTTATTCTTAGATAGCTGTGGTCATCTCCTGCGTGATTTGCTTTGATTTACTCGTTTGAGGTATTTCAGGAATGATCCTGCCGTTGTGATCAGTTTAACCTCAGCAGGGATTTAAATATGTGTAAGCTCAACATAATTGTGGAGTTTTGTTTGAATAATCTTTGTGTGAGGGAGATCCTGCCTGCCTTCTTGCCCAGGGCGCAATGCCTCCTGCAGCGATTCAGCTGTATGGCTAATTTTCAAATAAACTGAAGTTACACATTTTCTTGACACAGTACTAGTGCATGCTGTTCTCTGCAGTCTGAGGCACTCTGCCTGTGGTTCATAAAGGCTTTTACAGTCCCATTTGCCTCCCTGTGCTCAGAGGGGGTTGGTTTGCATTTCTAATTAATTGAGTTTATAAAGGAGTGAGACAGTATGTTAACTGAAAATTCCCTCAAGAATTGTAAACTTACTTCATTAGCTGTGTTCATTGTGTAATCATGTCACCCTTTCTCATGTAAGCTTAGGGGAGAGCGAATGCTGCATGGAGCAGAGACCTTCCTCTGGCACAACTCATGCCAAGGGGAAGCAAGTCTCCCGTGCAGCCATGTTCAGTAACCCAGCTCCTGTTCAGGTTGCCTTCCTTGTCTAGCCGCCTGTTCCTACCATCAGCTTGATGTCTCTGGCAAAAACAGCAAATGGTGTGAGGTCATTTAAGGACTTCCCTCAGTGGAGTCGGAGAGTAGATGGGAGCTTTCAGAGAATGCTGTAATCTAGCTAAAGATTGCAGACACATTTACTCATCGCAGGAGCTATGGTTTCTGAAGTGTGGCTGCCCCATCCCTGGAGGGGTTCAAGGCCAGGCTGGACGGGGTTTTGAGCAGCCTGGTCTGGTGGGAGGTGTCCCTGCCCAGGGCAGGGGGGTGGAACTAGGTGATCTTTAAGGTCCCTTCCAACCCAAACAGTTCTATGATTCTATGAATGCAGGAATTTATGATGACTCTGAATTTTCTTTACACGGTGTGAAGGCAAATACCATAACTTTCCACCGATGTCAGCTGGGAGTTGGTGGCTCAGCACACCGAAGGGTTAAATGCTCTGTGTTTCAGCGTTAACCTGGGACTACTTGTTTCAAGGTACACGATAAGGCATTAGTCTAACATGGAGAAATCTGAAGTACTTAATGATAGTTGGCTCCATTCAAATCGCTTGACCCTTATTATATATACTCGGTTAGTATTTATCTACCTTAGCAAGGTAGATTAATGCTGCAAGATGTTTGGGTGAGTAACTGGACTTCTTTTGCTTTCCACAGACCAGCATTCAGAATGGCAGGCTTGTCCACTTTAATCCTCCTTTTGTGTGCTGCTAAAGATGTGATGCCCTCCAGTTCTCACTGGAAGCCAACGTGGCCATCTTACAGAGTTCCAGTTATCCTGCCACGGTCTACCCTTAACTTGGACAAACCGCAGTTTGATGCTGAAGCCAGACTGGAAGTGGTATCTCCCTGTGGCCCAGAGTGCCACAAAAGTTCTCCGCTGCCAACTTACGAAGAAGTGAAGAACTACCTGTCCTATGAAACCTTGTACGCTAATGGTAGCCTCACTGAAACTGAAGTGGGCATATATATTCTGAGCAACAGTGGTGATGGGTCTCAAGGCAAATCTCGAACTAAGAGGCAGATCTATGGCTATGACAGCAGGTTTAGCATTTTTGGGAAAGACTTCTTATTGAATTATCCGTTCTCCACGTCGGTGAAGCTATCTACAGGTTGCACGGGGACGCTAGTGGCTGAAAAGCATGTTCTCACTGCTGCTCATTGTATCCATGATGGCAAGAGTTACGTCAAAGGAGCTCAGAAACTGCGGGTGGGGTTCCTAAAGCCCAAACTGAAAGATGGCAGCAAAGGGGCCAATGTCACCAACTCAGCAATGCCTGAGAAAATGAAATTCCAGTGGATCCGAGTGAAACGGACACACGTCCCCAAAGGTTGGATCAAAGGCAATGCCAATGACATTGGCATGGATTATGACTATGCCCTGCTGGAGCTCAAGAAGCCTCATAAAAGAAAGTTTATGAAGATAGGTGTGAGCCCACCAGCAAGACACTTACCTGGAGGGAGGATTCACTTCTCTGGTTACGACAACGATCGTCCAGGAAACCTGGTTTACCGTTTCTGTGATGTCAAAGATGAAACGTACGACCTGTTGTACCAGCAGTGTGATGCCCAGCCAGGTGCGAGTGGATCTGGGGTGTACGTGAGGATGTGGAAGAGGCAGAATCACAAATGGGAGCGTAAAATTATCGGAATATTTTCAGGCCATCAGTGGGTGGACATGAATGGCACCCCACAGGATTTCAATGTAGCTGTTCGTATCACACCCCTCAAATATGCACAGATCTGTTACTGGATCAAAGGCAACTACCTTGACTGCAGGGAAGGATAAAGACAATGAAACTCCTAGAAAGCACTTAATGACTGGTTTTAATCACTCATCTGAGGAAAGGCTAGACTTCTGCTGCAAATATGTATGATACGATCTTGTAACACCGGGATGTAATATATAGCTTTTCAAGCAAGCCACTTTGTTCTCAGGACAGGGGCTGTGTGGTGCTGTCATTACAGCTTGAAACTGGGGAGAAAGGAACGTCTGCAGGGTGGGGAAGGAGCAGGTGGACTTGCTGAATTTGCAGCTGAGCAACTGAAGATTAATTAGGGGCGGATCAGTAAACAGTACGAAATCAGAACCGTCTCCAAAGAATCTTATAAAAGGGACGCTGTTGACTATCTCATGCCTACAATGTTTGTTTTAATAAATCCTAGGATTAGTAGAAATGCTTTGATGTGAACTTTTAAAAGAAAATATTTCTATGCTGTTGGGGGCTGAAGAGGGGCATTTAATGGTGTTTGCAACCCAAACATTACAGCTTTGTGTTCCTGCATGAATAAAGGAGTGTGAAAAGGGCAAGGCATGCTCTGTGGGAGATGAATGCCACACAAATAGCGTGAAGGGTAAATAACTGCATAACACTTCTAACCTTCTTTCGGTCTGAGTGATTTGAGACTTTACTAGTAACATAGTTAAGAAAAACGCTTTTTGAGCAAACAGACCTTGATGTTGCAAGGACTTGACTGTGAAGATGATGCTGGTCGTATGAGCAGTGCCATTGCATCCTGCTTTGGGAAACAATTGGGCTTAAATCTTTATAGCATCTGGGGCGTAGCCTTACACCTAGCAGGATCCCTATGGATGTACTCTTGTAGAAAATGTATGGGGACAGAGGCTTCTTTTCTGTTATGACCTACTTAGATCTTTTAAGAAAAATCTCATGTCAGCAACTCAGATTTTCAGAGGGGAAGCCTGTCTTGGGTTCTTGCTGGCCATCTGAATTGCTGCCTGCAAAGCAGGTAAAGGGGAGAGCAGGACAAGGATTCAACTGAGCTTCCTCCCTTTTTGTTGAAGATCCATGCTGTTCTACCTAAAAATACACCAGGTAGAGGGACCCTAGATTTTAAAGTGTCTCTCTGTCGTATCCCTTTGACAGTGTAATTTGTATGGCATCTTGACTTCAGTTTCTTGTGTAGTTTGAGGTAGGAATCCTCCCCCCCGTCAAATTGTTGAGTTACAAATAATTCTTGGCAAATGCACAGTTCAGTAATTCTGCAGCTGTAATAGAGCCACAGTGTAGGGTGCAATCTGAGTTTGCTCTGAAGTGATGCTCTGCTGTCTCTTACAGATAAGTGACTCACATTGTTACTATAGCAGAACTGTGGTTTGAAACAAGAACTGTCTTTTAGAGGTAAAATGAGTCCAGACAAATACTTGTAGCTCAGCAAGCAGCATTGGGAAGTCAGCGTGGTCTTTCTCAGGTGGATTGTGCCACTCTGTTGCAGCAACATGGTTAAGTACGTGCTGCCATGCCAATATTATTTTCTTAAATAGGAGGATAGACACTGGTTTCTTTTCCAGTTTCTCTTCCATCCATCTCTCACTGTCTCCTGAAGCTTACCGAGTTGCCCATGGCTCTTGGTGTGGTGGGGCAAATGCAAGTCCCTGGTGTGAAATGGCAGAGCTGGGAAGGAATGAATCTAAGCAGAGGTTCCCTGTGCTATACAAGGAAAATGTTAATTCAGCTAAGCCTTTTTTACACTCTACTAATTACTATGGCATTTGTAAACATATGCCTGATGGTGCTTTATCTTTGTGATGGCTTTGGCTCTAGTTCTGAAAAACATTTTTTGCTAGAGCTGCCTATGATTATTATTTTTATACGTGCAGCGTACAAAAACATGGACCCTCATGTGGGCTTTTGGTGCACTCAGATACAAGCAGTTACTAATGCTTTGAAATATGAATAGTCAAAATATGTATCTGATGGTCTTTTTCTGCCTTTTTATTTTAATTTCCTTTACTTTATGGCTGTTATCTGGAGCACTTTTGTTTGAATGTATCACAGTGAATAAAGAAAAGTTATGGAATTTCAATGCAGACATTCTTGTATTTTTACTATACTTGGGTTGCACTTTCAATCTCGTTTCAGCTACTTATTTGGAAGGACATTTGGATACAGAACAAAGGCATTAACATCCATCTTGCTCTTTATTTTCCTTCAGTTTCCTTTTGTCCCCACCTGTTATAGAAGTTGGTGTGTCTTTTTCAGTAGCCTTAATTACTCAGTGTCTTTGGACAGTAATAATCAACCTTAGCTTTCATGTAATTGTTGCACTTCCAGAGCCAGTCATGAGCCCAGATTAGTTAAAGCTGAAAATAACCTATTAGACTGAAGAGTCACATTTTTTTGTTAACTTTAGGGTCAATAAACTACGGAGGAATTTGAAACAGTCAGTATAACATCATAAATCAGGTCCGTCTTCTTTTTCTTTTAGTTGATGCAGTAAGAAAAAAGTTCCTCTGAAGCCAACAGTGAGACCTACGTTTTTTTGAGGAGCATCGGAGTGCAGAAATGTTCTGCTTTTTGATTTGGGAATTGCTGTCCATATACCCTTCCTGATTTATGGATGTGCACGCTACGTCATGTGGGCTTGAGAACATCAGTCCTGGCTTGCGGGCCATATTTCCCATCCACTGGTGCTATGTTCTCAACTGCTTTGCTGGACTGTAGACTGAGACCTTTTATTCTCTCAAGGTGACTGGCAGAGTGGAGTTGTGTAGAGGGCAAATGGGTTAGAGTAATTTGAGCAAGTTTGTTTTTGTTTTTTTTTAAAATTCATATGCAGCAAGTTTAATGTAATCAGGGGTGGGAGAGTCTCTTTTTACTGTACACCCTATGCAAACAGTCCAGATTGCTTTTGGAAAGAAAAGCAAATCGTAGATAACATGGGCAGAATTGTTGTGCTAAAGCTCAACATTGTTTCGCCTGCACCCACCTGAGTCGGTGGTAATTTTGCCAGCGTATTCATTCGCAGTGGGGCTGGGCCATTGCTGGGCAGGTTTGGGAACTTCATTCGGAGTAGATTTGCTTTGATGCTGCAAAGAGGGCTTTTTTCAAACCAGACCTTTAAACCGTGAGGCAGACGGCCATGCAGCCAACATAGTTCATCAAGGAGACATGAGTAACTGAACTATATACAGGCACAACACTGGAAATTTCATTGTCCAGCTGATCGTGAATGCTGAGAGTCTGCAGAGCTGAATCGAGTGCCTCATTATTCTCCTATCTTAAGGCAGAACAGCAGATGGATACAGAGGGGCTGTTTTGGTTGTGAATGGAAAGGATTACAGTCTTCTGCTCCTGCATCTTTAAGAGGTTGACATAAGAAAAATTCTAGTTAATATGATATAACTCCCTTGGAGAACAGTGCTGGAGATGGCAACGGAGGTCTCGAGAAAGCACAGACCATGCTGAGCTCCTCCAGAGCATACAGTGAATTTAGCCTGCTGAAGACTGAGGAATACCATCAAGTCTCTTTCTCAGAGGAAAGGTATTTTCCTTGCATCTGTAATTGTTTTGCAGCTGAATTCCCAGGCCTGCCTGTTTAGAGGGCAGCCCTCGTCTTAAAATGTTGCGCGCTGAACTCCGAGCAAGTATAATACATGCTTGAAATTCTTTTCCGTGTTTCCACTTAATCTGCCATTTGTTAGCGGGTTTTGGTAGCGTGCCAGCGCAATATGCGCAGGCCTGGAGACGAGAAGCTTTCAAAGAGTGGATCAAGTGCGATGGGTGGGCAAAAAACTTCTTTGCTTCCCTGGAGCAAAAAGGAAGCGCGGACAGAGAAGAGCGGCAAAGAGTGAAAGGGCAAGGAGATCTGTGTGACAGGAGAGCAGGGTTCCTGGTGAATGGGTTGCTGCGTATATGTGCGCATGGATGGGTGTGCATGTCTGTAGGGTTTTTGTGAATAGTACTGTTAATTTCCATTCCCTGTTCTACGAGGTATAGAAGAAAAACTTACGAGATGAACTAAATTAAGCCTCTTAAAATGAGTGCATAAATACCAAATCTGAAGCCAGTGTGCAGCACGTATGAGAAGTTTAGGCTGTGACTTATCTATAGGTACCCAGGAAAAGCATAAACCAGTGACATTAGAATTAGGAACTTGGTCTTTTCCACCCAGAAGATGTTTTTTCCTGTCTCACGTACTGACTATTAGGTTGCATGTGCATCGTGCCTGCTGTTAAAGGTAGCGTGGGTTTTTACAGGTAAATGATTAAACAAGAGAAGAGAAAAGAAACATCTTAGCATGCCCCAAACGCTATTATCAACACTGATTATTCCCAGGATAAAATTATCGCTGGTGCTTTGGGTGTGGATTGATTTTGAGCTAAATGAGAATAGGCTGAGTCATGAAGCAGGCTCATACTGTTTTTTTATCTGAAGATCTCTAACAGTAATTAAATGATTGTGGCTCAAGGGGAGACAATGAACGTTCATCTGCAAACTTTTTATGGACAATGTTTATTTTTCTTACAATAAATTCCATTTGAAAGACAAGTATGCATCAGCAGAGATCTACAAGAAGTTACACACTTCTATTGCTTCCTGAAGCAAATGATCATGATACAAAGTACTCCGTTTAAATAGCACGTATAATGGAAGTATCTGATACATGTCAACTGACATTTGCTCATTTGCACTCGTTTCAGTTTTGGAAATCACTGTTCATGCCAATTTGGTGAGCAGAGAGTATTTTTCTGGCAAGCCTGGCCAGCTCCAATACAAAGAGCGTGTTCATGAAATACTGACGTGCGATGGGAGCATGAAGGCTGTTAGCTCTTATTGGAGTGACAGCAGTAATAAGGTATAATAAATTTTTCCATTTTACCCTAAAAAATTACCTATAACTATTTTAAGCCACATAATCATGATTTGGTGATTTGTCACAGGTTATGTACATGAAGATTTTTTTTTTTTTTTTTTGCATCTCCTTACCTGTGAAGCCAGATGTATTTGCTGCTACGGGCAGGGCAGAAGAGGACAAAACCATTCACATTTGCAAAAGTTCATTAAAGGCTTCTCTAACACAAAGTCCCACTTCTGAGCTGAAGTTGAACTATATTTGCCATCATACGGAAAGGGGTAGGTTTAAATGGGGTAGTTTAGATGAGTTTAAACCTGAGCTAGCTAGAAAACAATTCCTTTTTGGTATTTTCCCACCATCTGCATCCTTCTTTTTCTGTTCCTGGCCATCCTTGGAAAAGAAAACTTCCCGTGATGAAGAAGAGTGGAGATCCTTCAAAATGAGGAGATAAGGTGCACTTCGGAAAACCTCTTCAACTGGTATTTTTGTGCTTTCCTGCTGCAAGGAGGGTGCCTACCCAATAGCTTGGCTGTTCTCAGCGTTCTGGGACAGGCAGGTGACACCTGCTCTGGTTTTGACTGAAAATTTCCATCTGGGTCAAAGAAACTTTTCTGATAAAAACTTTTTTGAAATCAGGATGTTTCAACAAAGCTTCGGTTTCTGTGAATTACTATACAAGGTTGTTTTTCTAACGAGTTCCCAATCAGACCCTGGTTCAGTGAACTTTTCCTGTGGTGGTGTTCTGGTCCCCGTGGGAAGGATGCTTCGAAGATGATATTATGGCTTATAGAATCATAGACTCATCTAGGTTGGAAGGGATCTTTAAGATCATCGAGTCCAACCATTAAACTAACACTGACAAAAACCACCACTAAACCATGTCCCCCAGCACCACATCTACCTGTCTTTTAAATACCACCAGGGATGGTGATTCCACCACTGCCCTGGGCAGCCCGTTCCAATGTTTGATAACGCTTTCAGTGAAGAAATTTTTCCTAATATCCAACCTAAACTTCCCCTGGCTCAACTTGAGGCCATTTCCTCTCGTTCTATCACTTGTTACCTGGGAGAAGAGGCCAACCCCCACCTCTCTACACCCTCCTTTCAGGTAGTTGTAGAGAACGAGAAGGTCTCAACAGCATTCACCAAATTCTCTTGCCCAAAAGTCATGTTTTACCTGAATTTATAGCCGTTTTGTTCATTCTGAATGGAGCACAGAGGGGCTGGTTTCGTTGTTAGTAGGGACAGGAGCATGTGAGAGGTAAGCACCACTGCAACGCAGGGTCAACCGACCGTGGGACCAGAGGCTACAGAAACAGGTGGAACAACAGGGGTTTTCTATCCTCCGCCATCTCACAAAAGCTTCACTCAGCAAAGAAGCGTGGGGTGGGAGAAAATGTCACACTGGGCTTCATCCCGCACCCACCGAAGTCCGCTATTGTCTTGGGTGGGAGCAGGATCCGTGCGCAAAGGGATCTGCGACATGGCTTAAATGTCACCAGGCGTGTGGGAGCACTTCTCTTCAGCCAGCCCTTCTGAGCGACCATTGTGGGCAATGAAAGGGCAGGAAAAACTTTCCCAGAGCGTGTGGGTGGGGGAAAGGCAACCCTTCATGCTGGGAAGGCACCAGATGTGCGGGTAACTCTGAAACCTCTTTTCTCTGAAAGAAAGGGTTGCGCCGAGCGAGCTCTGCAGGTGGAAGGAGAGCGGCTTTGCTCAGCAGGACTCCTCCCCGTGCCCAGAGATGTCTCTGGCTGCAGCCGAGCAGGAGGGGGATTGCCACACTCTCACCTTTATGGATGAACCACTCAATACCTGCCTCCTGCCTCCTGTGGGGATTAATTATTTAACAGGAAGAACAATAAAAAATAAGAGAATAATCTGAAAGAAGCTGTGAGATGCGTTCGGTTCATCGTACCAATGAAATGACTGTTTACAAATGCGTACCCAGAAATACTCCTGTTTTTTCTAAGTACCTGTGGCCACTGCTGTTATCTGTTTATCTGTTTATCTGTTTATCACAGCCAGTGATAAAAAGATTAACTGGACCCGAGCTTGTAGGTACTGTGGAGACATCCGCGTTAGAAACTCACATTTCCCAGGCTTCACTGTAAAAACAGACTTTCTGTCTCCTTGTTTCCACCAGACCTCATTCAGGAAACACAATCCCCTTTCAAGTGCATGATCTTAAGCTTTGTATAATGAAATATCTTTAGAGTATTTCTCAGTAACCGGCTCCCTGAGTTCTTCCTGTGAGATATTCTGCCGCTCTTCCCAGCTTTGTCTCATCAGCAAATTTCATTAATGGGATCCTCCTTCTTGTGCAAATGTTGCTGGGGAATATATTTAGTTAAGACTGGCTAAGAGTGATGCTTGAGAAGCGGTGCTTGTAACCTCCCTCTACCCTCATGGTTCCTCTTTCGGCACCTTTTGTCTCTGCTTCAGCCAGAGCCTTTGGCTAATAATTCCCTACGTGGCTCCGTTTCAATTGCTTTGCTGAAATCCAGTTAGAGGAGGTCCACCAAAACCAATTATTATAAATTAAACCGTTGCTTGAGCAATGCTAAGAATCTGCAATAAATTATGTGCAAAATAGATGGCCTATTTCATCGTGCTCACTTTAACCTTTATTTTAATGTTCACCAGAAATAAAAACTTCAGTTAAGGTTACAGTTTTGGGGTATGGCTTTTCGTGTAATATTATCAAAATAATTGGGGGTCTTATGGGAGAAAATCTCAACATTATCTTGGGTTCAAGCTTGTGAAAAAGTTGTGTACATTCGTTTGTATTAAGCACTAATCCGGAACATAAACTCTGTCTTGGTTCTCTTTCTTCATATAGCTGATTGTTTAGAAGCTGATAAACCACAGATAAAGCCTAAGGACACAACTGTGGTTTTTTTAGTTCTCTATAGCTGCCTTATTTGCATTGTTACTAATCTGAGAAGTCGCAAGATCTTCATCATCGTCATGATGATAAAACAGCTCGTTCTTTTGATGTCAGATAAAACACAATTCTGATGCAATTCTGAAGCCAAGAATCATAAAATCTGCTGTCATAATATCTTCCTCTACACTTGAAAGGGCTGTGAGACATCTGGAAATAGACGAATCTTTTCTTTTGCCCCATAAAAAATAGCATTGCTCCCTTTTTCCTCCCCGTTTTGACTCTTGCAATCTGGAAAGATTACAAAAACAGTCTGTGAAGTCAGTTTATGGAAGGCTTTAGTAGAAATCCTCTGTTTGGGGTATGAAATATTTTGCATATTTGAATGAAAGAATTAAATCCGGAAACAAAGTTAGGAATATCGTCAGCACTAGGTCGCACAATCCCCCACTACTTCAGAGCCGCCACTGATGAGAGGGGCACGGTTCCCTGCGTCACCACCTTGCCTCTGCCACGGCTTCGGAGGGGTCTCCAGCACCAGGGGTGACCTGGCGTGGGCTGGGGGCTGCCAGGACACCGATTTCCCCCACCGCAGGGCAGCGGGGAGAAGTCCTGGGTAGTCCTGGCTGTTTGGCACGCAGCTGGGATTTGGGGTTTCCAGAACCATCATGGTGTAACTGCTAGAGTCAGGTACCCATCTGACCTGAGAAGATCCTGTTTGATCACTCTTAGGTTCGACTAAGGTACTTCCATAGCTCCTTCTTGGGTTATTGCGGTTTGGGTTTTGGTTTTGGTTTGCTCACCTCGGTTGTTAGCTATTCCCAAATTGCTGTAATTATATCTTCCCTTGTAATACAGGGAGACTTGCAGCCTCTGGACTGACGTGCAGGGAGACTTTTGGTTACGTCTGTACCAAGCACTGGCACCTTCACTCTAGTCGCTTGCTTTCAAGTGCCTTATTTTTCCAGAGATCCTGTTGCTGAAGGGACAAGCTGTAGGAAACCACGTGCCCAGCAACCGCGCTTGCTGTTGTGAAAGATCTGTAGGTTGAAGGTGAATTGGGAACAGGCTGCAGGATTTAATGAACTATTTCACGTGATCCCTCTGAATTTAATACGTATGGTGGCTTCAGGTCTCTCAACACTTCGCAGGAGACCAAGTGCTGTTGCTGCTATATTCTTTAATAAACACGGAAATCAAGGTCTGCAACTTCTGAGTTCTGCACATATTTTTGCTGCTTAGAGCATGGTACGTGCCTGCGAAATGTTCTTACCAAGGCAGAACATAGTATATTCAAAGGCACGTAAAAGAGAAAGCATGGCTTGCTTTGATCTTGGGGGTTCTTGCACTACTTGCCACTGAAGGTTTACATTTGTTATTCATACACCGTATGCGATTTGCTTGGCTTTCAATAAAAATGACAGACAAAATTAATAACAGCCCTGATATCTCATCAGGAGATGCATTCCAAAAATATCTGTCTATCTACACAGTGAGTGTATGAAAGCCTATATAGGCTCCTTGTCAATAAAATTCTTCTGCTTCAGTCAAAGAGAGACTTTTCATTAGTTTGGGAAAATACTTTCCTCATTACGATGCCTTACTTTCATGCATCCAGAAAGATATTGAAGGTAACTGATTATTTCTAAATAATAAACCTTTTACACTACTACTGCCTAAGTTTGCCTTTTGTTTATTAAAAAAACATTAAAAGAATGTTCTTTGTGGCAAGGGATGAGAATATGTTGTAAAGCTCTGGGACACACTGGAGAAAGCACACGGTGGTGTTTAATCAAGAAGTTTTATCAATGTACATCAGCCTCGAATTAAAGCCGCGCGGGCCAAGAGGATGCTCACATTTCCCAACTTTGGAACAGTTGGGAGATTGCAAACTTAAACTGTTCTACAGGGATCCATCTGGTACCCACACTGGTCGGCAGCACACGTGGACCATGGTCTTACACCACAGACACTCCATCATTTGAGCTAAATCAGAAACTGCATCACTACATAGTTGGGGTTTTGTGGGTGGGCCAGCTGTGCATCCAGGGGTGGGAGTTATCTTTGTCCTTATACTTCTCAGACACTTCCTGCCAACATAGGAATGGTTAAACTTAGGACTCTCAGATTCCAATCTCTGCCCTAACAAAGAGAAATTCCTGTGTGTATTTTCCTGCCAAGTTTTATCTTGTATGCTGCGCTCCTCTTTCTTCCTCATCGCTACCATCTGGTGCTGGAGACATTCCACTTTGTGTTGTCTAAACTGGTTATCAGAGAGTTAATGAGTACCTGGGTAATACGGGAGGGAGACGTGCTCCATCCTTCCCACACGTCCTGTTTAGTCAGTGGGATTTCCCCCTCTCCTCGGCTTTATTTGTGGTGCAGTAAAAATAGATCAGCAGAGTTCTGTGCAGTATTGCAAGCTGAGTTTACCTTTAATCAAACTATGTGGTCTTTTTACAAAATCAGTGACAAAGCTGCTATTAAATACCTTTGAAGTTCTTCATAGCCTCCAACCTCAAATGCTCTAGCAAAACAGATCCATTAAAGCTTTTAGCTAAGAGATAAAGAAGGTGAGTAATAGGAGCTTGGAAACAAAGCTGGCTCCGTTTCTTTTGGAGTGTTGAACAACTCTTCAAATACCAATGGGCATGAGCAAGCCCAGCCTGGGAAGGGAAGGAAGATAAGAACATGTTTGGAGGCAATCCATTCTCAAGAAGATGCAAATGATGAGGGAGGAAGCAACCTTCTCACAAACAAAATCATGGTTTTGTGTCAGACACAATGTAAAGCCCAAGGACTGCCTTTATGTCAAAAACGGAAATATCCACCAGCTGTGTGTGGTCTGGGTACCAGCAAGTTGAAAACAAGACCCCAGTCTCTTAAACTGCATGGGATCCATGTCTTGCAGGATCCGGTTGCTAGACCATGTCTATCCACAAGGTGATAGGTGATATTCAACCCTTCCTCTTGACTGATGTCTGCCCAAGCACCAAGAGCTTTTTCTAGTAAGGTCAAAGTCAAGAGGTGTCTATAAAAGTGCTAGACCAAGAGACTGGCAAGAGTGGGCCTCTGCCTGGCGACAGCCTGTCTAGCATAGGGAGGAGCTGATCTATAAATCAGTAAAAAGCCCAGAAAAAAGAAAGCATTAGAGATTAAAATCATGAGGTCACGGTGTGCAGGTTTGCTGTGAATGTGCCAAACCAGAACCCTTCTCCACCCCTGCACCATTTTAGTGGGAGATACTCCTCCCTGCCTATATGAAACGTTAACTGCAGCTGCAAGTTCCTTGGAGAAGAGAGTGAATACAAACCCTTCTTCTCCCAGGCTCACTCACCAGGCTTCTCAGCCCAGTCCCCACCTCCTTCCACAACCAGTTACCTCTGTACTGGCTTTTCTTCCTCTTTTTAAGCTCATCCCTTCACCTGGGCTGGATCCTGTCACTAGGGGTCTGAGTTGGCTCGCGCAGAGATAGGAGAGGAGGATATCCTGCCCGTGTGTTCCCTTCTTCAGCCTGTATGTCACCTCTGCATTGACTCCAGATCTCTATTTTTGACTACCTGTGTCGCACCAGATCCCCCAAGTCACAGTCTCACATGAAAATTTAGATCCTTCTCAACTGCTCTGTCACTTCTTCCTAATCCCAAATTTCCAGCTGCCTGATAATCCTTTCCCTTTTCCTACTCCTATTTTAAACATTTTCCTGTTGAATTAAAATGCGTCTTTCTTGGTGCTCCTGGGAGTCTGGGTCACCCAGAGTGGAGCAGATACCAAGTCCCAGCCCTTGGTTCCAGCACCAGCCACAGCTCTGCATCATTGGGAAAGTCAATGTTTGTCCCTGTCGTCTTCAACTGGAGCAGTCGCAGAGTTCTGGTGGACCGGAAGCCTTTGCAGTCAGGTTAGCGCCAGGCTTTGGTTCTCACCACACTGTCATGAGTGTAAATGGTTTGAGCACATGGGAAAAAATGACAGGTTTGAGCACGTGCAGAAAGGACAGACTCTTTGAAGACGGTAGCTGTTTGCGCAGAAGAAGCTTCTGTAGAGCAAATATAAGTGGTTTGTTGGTTGGTTTTTGTTTTTTTTTTCTGAGAGCTTAGAGATTGGTCAGATTTAGGCAGACTTTTAGGAATCAAGAAGAGAAATACAACTGCTGCAAACCCCTGGTCTGCTAAAATATAAGCTCCTCTTCCAAATCCAGCAGCACTAGAACAGCCTCTTTTTTACCCAAAATGTCACTAGCTTTTTCTTTCAACCTGTGCAACAATTCCTTCCATCTCTTTGTTTCAACGCAGGAATGAGTGAAGTTTCCAGGAATATGTCAGCAGAAAGCTGAACATCAGGAACCTCACTACCTTACAGCTTGAGTTTGCCAAGATCTTAGGACCTTTAACCGGCATCTTGTAAAGGACGGTAGGAGGGAACCTCAGTAACAGGCAGAGTCACTGAGCGGAGACACGTGTAGTTGAGAGCTGACAGGAGTTAGGGAGCAGAGGATCTGAGACAGGAGAACTCAAGAGCTCTAGAGCCGCTCAAAGCGTTTGGAAGGCAATACCAGGAAGAGCTGCATACGGAGTTGGATAACTGGAGAAGAAGGGGTGTGAAGGCAGCAGAGAAAAAACGGACAAAAAAGATGGACTGGACATCTGTTTCTTCATTATGGGAACTGTGGTTCAGCTACAGGCAGAAGTGGGTGGGAACCCCCTTTCCACCTCCCCAGTGAAGGAGAAAAGCTCTAGTAGAAGAGGGGAGAAAATCGGCATGGAGGAGGACGGGCATACATGAAGGGAAAAGAAAGGCAAGATGATTGTTTTCCCTGGGAAATACAGTGTTTTAGTTGAGTTAGAAGAGAAATTAACTGCAAACTTTAATAACTGAATGATATCACTACAAAGAAATCCTATAAACCATTTTCACCCTATTGTACAACTTCATCTAACCTACGGCAGAAGGTGACAGCTCAAACAGCTGTAGAGCTTTCTGTCAAGATTCAAATGTAAATATCTGAAGCAAAATAATCTGGACAGATGTGATTTTAGACAGATTTGGTGTGGTGTAAATCTGAGACAAATTAGAGTAAGGATTAAGTTTTAAATGATCAGACAATTTAATTCTGAGCAAGAATTCTAACATGGAGGAAATAGTGAGATTTGACCTTCTGGGGATATTTACGCTCTGTTGAACAGAAGAACTCAAACCATATTGACCTGTTTGGAGAATTTAGTTGTAACTGAAAGAGAAGTTGAAACCAAACCATTTCTCATTTTATACCAGACCCAGAAGGAAGATAATCCAGTGATCAGAGGTTAGACTGGAATTCAGACCTGGATTTACTTCTCCTGTCTGTGTAACCACTCACAGATTTGGAAGACATTTAAATGTCAAACTCCAATGAAATAAAGAGAATTAGTCTGGGCTTCAGCTTCTCTGGATGCAATTTGGGCTGAGTAAATGCAGATGTCTGCGATGCGATAAACACTTCTTCACAGTCAATGGAGAGGAGAAGCCATTTTGTAGGTCACGATTCAAGTTTCCCTAAAGTTGATGTTTAAAATAGGTCAGATGAATCACTGAATAACGTTGTCTCTCTCCATTGTCTCTAAAAGGAGCTGAAGGCTCTTAGCTCAGTTACAGGAGAGCAGAACTTTCCTGTTTTGGAAAGGTAGCTGACAGCTAAAACTGTTAAATTTGGAAGGTACTCAGATTCTGGTCTAGCAACATCAAAGTACTATAGATAGATTTAAAAGGTCAGCCTGAAACACACTTTATTTCCTCTTAAAATTCAAAGAGGTTTGAGCCAGACATGAGCTCCACAGCACGTCATTAGGGATTCTGCCCATCTCTGAGAACTGTTCGGATTTTTTGGGATCCAGTGGAAGCCATTGATGCGAGGGAGAATTGGGAAGTCCCCAAAGAAAAATGCAAGTCCTAACCATGAGGCAGACCTGGGATGGGCCCCAGCACAGTCACTCCTTTCCTTTTGCGACTTGACTTACTGTGCCTCAGGCCAAATAAATTAAGGAAATTTATTAACTAAATGAAGTACTGAAAAAAAAGCGAAATTGAAATCGTCCCTGTTTGGCCATGCTTACCTCTGCACATTTATGGGGCTTTGCACCTTTTCATTGTATTTTATAAGTTCACTTTTCATTCCCCCTTTCAATACCTTCTCCCCTTCCTCTCTGCAAGGAGTGGGTTTTTTATGCTGGCTACACCCCTCTGGACACATGGCCCAGTATCACATCACCTGCTCTGGTAACCCCCCTGAAGTCAGGAAACCTGTGCTTTGCAGCTCATTCCACATTTGGTGTTGTTCTGATCCTCTGACCACATCAAACGCAAGCAGAAACCACCACATTCACCAACAGGCATGCCTGCTTCCACCAACTCCCTTCTGTATTGCTTCAGGAACAGGAAAATTGCTTCGACCTTCAAAGAGGTTTTCCTGTTTTCGTGGCACCGTTTGTAGGTGCCCGCCTCTGTCCCAAATCCCCGGGACCTTTACAAGAAAGGCCTCCATCCCTTCCTGTCCACTTGCTTCCTCTCAGATGCTTTTTGCAGCATTTAACTACTAACCATTTTCTTCCTTTATGCATGACCTTTCCAAAGCCATGCAAGATATTGTAGCGTAAATCTCAAAGCCACAGTATGTCTGCTTCGCCTGGGCAGCTCACAGCACTAACTTTTCCCTCCGTTGCTCCTTATCTTCTCCTTCACCTTACAAGGTCCATGTGCGTGTCGTCATACAGGCTCCTCCAGAGCTGATGCCGTGTCTGTGAAACCCCCACATTAAAGACGTGTTTCAAGGATAGCGCTGTTTTACTGAGCAAGATTTGATGCTGTGTTTGTGGGGGGAGAAATTTCCCCACCACCACCTTCAAAAAACCTAAATGACATGAAAGGTTTTTCATGGTTGTTCTTCACAGCGTTGCAAGACTATTTTGGGGAAATACATTGCAAGCCAGGTTTTTTGCAACTCTCGACACGCTTGGAGGATCCTCACGTGTAGAAAACCTACAATGTCTGAGTGACTTTTATTCCAGGAATTTGGGCAATAGGATCCTACTCACTTCCACAGACACCACCTTGCTGTCCAAGACTCTCAAAAATCACTTATCTGTTTTTCACTGCTTTCTATGAGTTTGCACCTCATGAGCTCTGACCACGGCTCCACTCCCTCTCTTCCGTCATTCTTCCCTGAGAATTTCCTTCTCGCCCATTGTACACTGTTGCCTGTAATTCACCTCTTCTTACTTCTGAAAAACCAAGACTTATCCAATCTTTTTGATTACCTTGCCTATCAAAAGGAAGGACGATGGCACCACGATGCTCTGGTGCATGGTGAATGAGGTTCCTAAAGGAGCCAGAGAGAGAGCATAGGGCTTCAAAGCAGTCCCAAACTCTTTTCATATAATAAGCTCACCAAAATGGTCCAAAAGGTCTTTTGAATGCAAGTTTCACTAGAGCACAAACACCAGGCAATGAAAAAAGGCTCCTACATCTCCACTGGCCCTCATGGCATGTCTGGAAGCAAGATTTCAGCTAATTGAGAGACTTTCTGACCTGCAGCAAACTACACAGGGTCTTTGGTCATGCTTTCCTTTTCCTTCCTGCTCCTCTCACATCCCTCACAGTTTCCCTGTGGAGCTCAAGGACCTCAGCTCTGAGCTGGGAGACTCTCCTTGCCCCCTGTCTCTTACCCTTGGCATCTGGAGACACTCAATCATAGAATCACAGAATGGTTTGGGTTGGAAGGCACCTTAAAGATCATCTGGTTCCAACCCCACTACCCTGGGCAGGGACACCTCCCACCAGACCTGGTGGCTCAAAGACCCATCCAGCCTGGCCATCCAACTCAGTTGCCTCCAGGCAATGGGTAATTTTCCATCCGCCTGCTCTGATCACTGAAAATACGATATGAACTGGAGCAAGCAGACTAGAGGTGTCCTGTCCTTCACAAGCCCGTTGCGTGATTTTGTCCTTTAGGCGGGAGATTTGTTTTCCACTGCCTCAGTTGCTTCTGGTTCCTACCTCGACATGCACTCTGATGGCAGCTCCCAAGCCTTTTCCCGCTTTGCAGACTGTCACTTGGCTGTTCTGTCCTTTTTCCAGTGGTTTTGGTGAATTCTAAAAATTCATAGAATTGCTATATTGCCTGAACTGCACAGCAAGCCCGGCAGTGCCTTTGGCTTTTACAGCTGCTGGGTTTTTTGCTTTTTTTTTTGTTTTGCAGGTCTTACAAGAGTCTTAAAAGTCTCTCCTGCTATCATGTCCTTAGTAGCACTCTAATAACTTTAGAATCACAGACAGTAATGGCAAAAAAGATTTATTTCATCATCTAGTTCATCCCTCTGCTGTTGCACAATTATTCCCCAGGGAGCACTTCAGGCTCCCGTCCAAGACGTTTTTATGTTTAGCTTCAATCTCTGCAAGCGTGATAGTGCAAGGCTCGTTGTCTGCCTTTCAGCCATTTCAAAAATTAATTTGCCCAAAGTACAAATAAAAGGTTATTTTTTTTCCCCTTCCAACAGTCAGGCCCGTAAACTGTTTAAAGCATCAAAGCCCAACTGCATTTCTTCTGGCTCTAACTTCATTAGCCAGAAAGCATCCGCAACTGGAAATGAATCTGCAGCTGTGTTGATGGTTTGCAATCCAGAGTTAAAAAGCACTTCACTTTCTCATAGCTCTGTTAGCGCTCTAGAGCAGGCAGGAGGGGAAGAGAAAGAAATCATATTGTAATTAATATGGGTAGTAATTTTAGAAGAGTGGTCTTTATTGACTAACATGCGTATGTATCGGTATTTCAAGGAACTCCATGTTCAAAAGGCTGCTTAACCCTGACAGTCACTTTAGGTAAGATATGAATCGTAATTCCTTCAGACCAAGTTTGATCAGACACACTGACTTCATCGGTGGTAAGAAGGAGCGTAACAGAGCTCTGTAAGGCAGGAGACAGATTTCTTCTCTTGAACTACCATGGGAGAAATGGCTTTTTCTTGTCTGTGCCTCTGTGACCCTTCTCTGAGGAAATACCATTTACTGATTTGTGGCTTTTGCCTTGTAAGTGGTGCACGTGATATGAGGGAGCCGCAGGGATGTGGGTAACCCCCAAATCCTTATTTTGTTGAATATGCAGAAAAAACGCACAATGCAGGCACCCACCCTATCCCTGGGGTACGATTCAAAGGGGTCACAAGCCATTTTATGGGATACTCACCCACACTCACTCACTGGGCTAGTGTGAGGATTAGTTCATGCTTATTGAATGTACTTTCAAGAGCTCCAGACATGTGTAGTGACAAAGCTCACATGGCCAGAAATAGTAAAAGTTACCGCCGATGCAATGTGTTTTTCAGACCCTTAAAAAAGATTAACTTAGAGATAAATAAATGCCATGCGGAAGCTTTCCCATTGCTTTGATCAAAGATCAGGGGTTCTTTTATGGCAGAATTAAAACCCACAGGTCTGTTATTCCCCTCATCCAGCCATCATCACACACGGTTCAGCCGAAAAGGCACTCAGCCTGGAAGGTCACCAGATTTCCCACTTTCCCTCTTTCCACCGCTTGCACCCAGAGCGTGTTGCTGTGGGGTTTGCTTTGCTCAGAGGGTTTTATGTGGGGAAAGTCCCTTGTTAAGGCTCAGCTTTTGGAGCACAACTGGCATGATGAAGAAAGGGAGGGCTGGCACGAGGTTCACAGAATCACAGAATCCCAGACTGGCAGGGGTCGGAAGGGACCTCTGGAGATCACCCAGTCCCACCCCCTGCCAGAGCAGGGTCACCCACAGCAGGGGGCACAGGAACACGTCCAGGTGGGTTTGGAATGTCTCCAGAGACGGAGACTCCCCCACCTCTCTGGGCAGCCTGTGCCAGGGCTCTGCCACCCTCACAGGAAAGAAGTTCCTCCTCATGTTTAGGTGGAACTTCCCATGCTCAACTTTGTGCCCGTTACTCCTTGTCCTGTCGCTGGGCACCACTGAGAAGAGCCTGGCCCCATCCTCCTGACACCCACCCTTTCAGTATTTATAAGCATTATAGGTCAGAAGCATTAGCTTGGTCACAGCCCCATGGTGGGATTTCACAGAGAGGTTCACAGTCCCATGGTCCATTTTGCCATTAGAGGCATGATGTGGCCAGTTTGATGGCATCCTTGGGACATCCATGCTGAATTTTCTGGTGACGGGTCAGGTTTTGCAGGGTGGCAGAGGGAGAAGAGGACTCGGGTGAGGTGTGGGACTGCTCCATCGAGGGCGATGCTCGAGCAGTGGGCCGCAGGCAGCTCCTGCCCAGCTGCAGGCAGTTCTCAGTGCTGCTCAGGTCCTGATGATGCAGAAGATGGGAACCTGAGACTTAGAAAACAATTTTATTTTAAAACAGTCTGTGCCCCTTGGAATGTACTCTCTCCTTCTGGGCTGAGCATTTGCAAAACGTTACTTAATAGAGACATAATGTAAAATCCCAGCTCCAGACGCACCCGGCTCCTGGTCCAAAAATAATCAAAATCCGAGGCTGGAACCACATGCCAGTTTTGCAACTGGCTCCTTGACAGGAGTTGAACTATAACCACAGAATCTATCAGCTCAGCTCTTTGGGAGGTTGAAATCCAGGCCAGATTTTGAAATCTGGGACCTCTCTTCAGTAATTTACAGCATACAAAAAGAAATTCAATAATAAGCCTGGTTTAGCTTCCATAAAACCTTCGGGTCGACAAAGAAGCACTTCCACATGTTCGGATCTGTTGGGTCCCTCTCCTCTCTTTACAGTAAAATCCTTCCGCAGCGTGAAGTGAGACAAGCTAGTATTTTCCAGACTTTTTGCGTGGATTTTAAGCTAGTTCCCCTTCTCGCTACGGAGGGATGGGTCCAAAGGAAGGGGGCTTCGCTGAGCAAGGAGGCAGGTCTAAACACAGGCACAGGGGAGTAAATGGCATTTCTTTGCTGGTCTTGTGGATGAGCTGTTTCGTTCTGGGTTTGTTTTTGCAGCAGCAGATCTCTCCCCTCGCCTGGGACTTCTGGGACCTTTGTCCTGCAAATATTTCAGATCCGTAAAAAGCTTGAAAAGCAAAAGTGACTACAGGAAATTAAGCGCTTGTTGCTTTTCAATGAGCAGATGGTACTTTTACCAAATGCTATCATTTTGGCCATATTTTTCTTGTGCTGTCATTTTTTTGATAGCTTATTTTTACTGTAGAAAAGGTCTGTGAAGCAGCTGCCAGTGGAGTGCTGGTAACTGGATAGCATCTGTACATTCGAAAATCTTCCTAAATGATATGCAAGGGAAATCTATTAAACCATCTTTGTCTGGAGTTCAGAGGGTATTTCATGCAGGGAATTGTTCTGCTGCAGCCTACATCTGCTTTTTTTTTTTTTTTATTATTAAAACACAAAATTAAATTATTGTTAAGAGGAGTACTCAAAATGTTATTGGAACAAATTATTACCAGATATCCTGAGTGATGTGGCGGTTGTGCGGGAAGGCGCAGGCCTGCCTGCGCTGGACATTGCAGCTTGTGAAGAACGGGCTGCTTTGAAGCTGCGTCTCAGCGTATACGCTCATGAAATGATCTGGAGATGATCGTTTGTATCCGCATGGGATAACAGCCATGAGAAGGACTAGCTTTTAAGAGGTCAAAAGAGGCTCCATGTGGAAACACAAAGGATGCCGTGTGGAATATTTCATTTCAGATATTCTTAGCAACCACCACTTTTCAGCGTAATGTGTTTCATTGTTTAGAGGTAAGAGCTAGGAAGTCCCTCTGCAGCTCCTGCAAGAGGTCTTCCTGTTGCAAAGAAGAGCTGCTAAGAGTTTCCCACCCATCACTTTATTGCCATTAGCCCTTTCTCAAATTTTTTTCAGCCTTATCAAACGCAAGTTAGTATTAATAATGCTTTGCTATTCAGATACGCTTTTCAGGTGATGATCTACCTGCACGTCATCCGAAGCGAGTATCAATCTGTGTTTTAAACACATCAAACAGTAATATCCTACGACTGAGAGCAATTCTAAGGAATGGGCCATTACAACCTTACCTTATTGCTGGATAAATTAGGCTAGAAATGGCATATCCAGTGTTCCCAAATCTGATTTTGAGACTGAATGATAGGAATGCCCAAGTCCTCTTGTCTGAGATGAGCTAGAAGAAACCATGAAAGTGCACGGATGTGTGTATATGAAGCTATTTTGGTTTAGTTTATATATAACATACGATTTACCATGACATAACACACTATTTTTAACCTGTTTATATCTATATGTAAATCCAAGCTTTCACTTGACCACTTTCTTCAGGTCTTAAATTTAGATGGAGTATTGAGTTGGCTGGCCTGGAAACTGAATCCATCTTCGTCTGGAGAATATCCACATGTCTTTGAGGTGCTCTTGAAGGTCAGATGTCTTGATTTGACTTGCAGTGAGGAGACCTCTACCCGGCTGCCTTGCTCACAGGAAGGCTGCAGGCATGCTGAAGCCGGCAAGGTTGGTGAAGCAGGGTATGGAAAGCACTTTGGGATGCCTGCAAGAGCTGCCATTAGCTGCTCATGGCGTCGTCATGTAGGCTAGATATACATTCCACTGGAGAAATCATAACTAGGGGTTGTAACCGTAGGGAACCGAGGTTGTTTACTCTGGAGAAGAGGAGGCTGAGGGGAGATCTTACCACTCTCTACAACTAACTGAAAGGAGGCTTGTAGAGAGGTGGGGGTGGGTCTCTTCTCCCAAGTAACAAGTGATAGGGTAAGGGGAAATGGCCTCAAGTTGCACCAGGGGAGGTTTAGGATGGATATTAGGAAAAATTTCTTCACTGAAAGCATTATCAAACATTGGAACGGGCTGCCCAGGGCAGTGGTGGAATTGTCATCCCTGGAGGTAGATGTGTAGATGTGGTGCTGAGGGACACGGTTTAGTGGCGGCTTTGTCAGAGTTACGTTGATGGTTGGACTCGGTGATCTGAAAGGTCCCTTCTAACCTAGATGATTCTGTGATTCTATGATATTAAAGTGCCTGTTCAGGAGCAGTAAGAGTGGGGCTGCTGCACAAGGGAAGACAAGCTGGAAGCTGAGGGTGATCCCAGCATGGCCAGTGCCGTCCCCAACAGGGCAGAGCCACAGGTGGACCAAGACCAGCGCTGTTGACCATCCAGTGGCCATCAGACAAGTCAAGGTCAGGGTCCATCCAGGCAGCCTGGTCAGGAGCAGGAGGAGATGGGGCCAGAGACGGGACTGGAGACAAGCCTGCTTACAGCATGGGTACAGGGAGGTCAGCTCAATTAATTAAGGCCTATGATTGGTCTCAGAGTCCTGACACTGATTAGCAGAAGCTCACTCGTTAGCAAGGCAGCGTGGCGGTAGGCAGCCTCTGCTCTGCAGGACGACTGCGCAACTGGCAGTGGGTGCTATCATTTAAATCTCTCCCTGACCTTCACACCTGCTCTGCTTCTGTGACTTCTAGCGCTGTCATCTTGGCCCAAAACCTCAAAAGCCCTGAGCCAGCGTCCTCGAAAGTAATTTGGATTCTTTCCACTGGCTTCAGTTTTGTTTGAGCCAGCCAGTTACTGGGACGGGCTCTTCCTGGTCTCCCAGCGCTGCTGCCGAGCGTGCTGCATTTTCCATCCACCAGGAAGGCAGTCATCAGTGGAGAGGTTCAGGTCGGGTGACAGCCAGGTAGGTTTGCTTGCAAATGGCTGTAGGGAGTTCAGTGATTAGGAATTAAAACCACACCATGGAAAGATGAAAACAAATCTTGCTGCAAGTGCAACAGGGTCCGTTAGCCAGAAAATACTGCTCTGCTTTCAATTAATTGTTGCTCTTTAATTAATCCTTTCAGTTTATTTCTTGGAACTTTTCTGTAATAACAAAACGACAGATCTAGGCAACCAAATATGTTTTTGCAGGGCTGAACCTGGATCTGATCGCGTTTGGCTTTCCCTGGCTTCAGGGAGAGCAGGAGCAGCCATGCCCGGAGCCCTTGGTGCGCTGCCAGGGACTGCCCGGGGCCATCCGTGCCCCGTGGGAATAATCCATGTTATCCTCTGCGGGCTTCCCAGGAGGAGCAGGATGACCTGTGGCCGGACCAGAGCTTCACCCCACATTGCTAAGGGAGAGGATTTGGGCTTCAGTTCCCTTTTGCTGCTGGGGCTGACTTTGTTCAGCTCCTCAGCTGAGGAAAGTCCCCGCTCTGTCCTTGAGCTCAATAAGTAGAAGGGGCATTTTTTTTAAAACAGGAAAAAGCCACTTGGCTCTATTTGTCATTCTTCATTAACCTTATCTCAGTCCCTCTTTATCCTCCTTTCTCCCGTGTTGCCTGGTCACTGTAGCTCTTAATACTTCCTCTCTTGATAAAGATGTCTTGTTCAAAGTGTATTTATATCATTAGTCTCGACTGCCTTACTTCGCAATGCGACCCTTTGTGATTGGCTTGGTTGTTGTTTTCTCAGCCTCAGTCCAAGGGGCAGGGTTATAAAAACGTCCCGTACATTCAGTGAGGCCCACCCCTTCCCAGGAAACATTTCCAGGCTTCAATCTGTGCCTTTGCAGAGCATCCCTGCAGGATCCCGAGAGGCCGGTGTGGCTGGGCTGGGCTGGGCGAGGGGGCACATATGGCTTAGTGATCAACTCTTCAGCCCTGGCTCTTGAGGAAGCTGGACCCCAGGAACGGCAGAGCGAAATGCAGAGCCAAGGAGCCCTGAATGCCAGTTCTCTCCTCCAGTCACTTCATTTTCTTTCATTTTTCGGCACATTGCCTGGCTGTGCTCTGTTGAACGCCCTCGTCATCTTACATACTCTTAGACGTCCTTTACAGTGAGGGTGACGCCGAGTGCTCTGGGTGTAAGCCTTGCTTAATCTCGGTTATAGCATCGCTGCAATTGCTCGCTGGGCTGCAGGCACACGCCTCCCCCTCCGTCAGCATTCCTCACCCTTTCGGACATTTAACTCTGAGGACTTCGGGGCTGGTTTTCCCTCCCTTCCTGTCCTTTGTTATATAGATTAGATATTGCAGGGCTCTTTATGAACACAAGAAGCCCTTGATTTCCAGTGTCACCCTGCAGAGATTTAAAGGTCCATGTAACAAGAGTTAGTGAGCAGGCTTCTGTTGCAATTTGCCCATGGAAAAAAGGTTGTGAAAATGAATAAACAAAAAAAAAAAGAAAAAGAAACAAAACCTGAATAGTTTTTAAAAATATTTTGAAGCTTGGGCCAGTCCTAAGATGTGCCAGCGGAGGCTGCAAGGACTGGTAGGACAGTGTTTGTGTATGTTTGGTTTCCAAGACTGGCTTTCATGGAAACAGCATGATAGAAAGTGGTTTTGGTCAGGAATCTCCATACCTTTCATGCCAGCACTGTGCAAAGGGGCTGTCGGTGTTAGTGCTGACTCCATTCTCCCATGGTTGGAGTTCAAACTTCAAACTCAGGTTTCAAGCCTGTTACCTGTAGACACAAGGCATGGTAAAGTAATTATTGCAGCTTGAGAGTGGGTTGTGTTGTCCATGTGGACAGAGCTGGGAACTCTTCTGGCATTTTGCTTTGAGCTAGGGTGTTCACCTGTAGGGTTTGGTTCAGGGGTACTTTGAGAACCTCAGTTTCCTCGCTGTGAAGAAGTAGATGTGCAAGGGTAGTGTGGGGTACCCAAAGGAGTAACCTCTGTATGAAGTGGGTGTACCGGAGACACAACTGATTTAGTCGTAGCTTGAGATATCTTGACTACAGATGGTCCATATTTAAACATCTGGTAAGGGATTCAGTTAGACACTAAAATACATAAGTGCCAGTGTGTACATGAGGTCTAAGCATCTGTGCTCCCTTTATAATCCATGGAGATCCAGCTAATACAGACCATGGAGCCTTCAGCATAATTTCATTCACCCTGAAGGAGTCACCTGATAGTTGTCTGAGTCATTTCCAGACTCCATTGACTATGACTTTATTGCAGACACCATCCGTATTTAGCTTAATGAGAGTATAGTTCACGTGCAGACACCCACAAGTAGGTGCTTGAATCCCACCCCAGTTTCCGTGGCAGTCCACACCTCTGGTGCCTGTTAACTTCTTGGAAATTTTGTAGGAGTCAAAATTTCAAGCAATGACATTATCTTTTATCAAAGTCCCACAGAGAGAAATTATCTCTTAGGCACTCAAGTTTGAAAATCTTGACCACTGTTGTTATTCTCAGATTTCTTCCTCTAGACAGTTTGGTTTGTCTGGTTCTGGCTATGGAACAGAAACCCTATACTGAGATATTTCTCCAAGCTCTGCTGGCTTCTCCATGAATACCATCATGTGTGACTCATGCTCTTTGGCATGGATAAGTAGCTAGATTTAAAATATGGTTTTGTACTTCTTTTGATTTCCAAATAAAGCCTAATGGAAAAATATTATTTATCCCTGCACTTTATGCATTAAAAAATGCACTGACTTGATTGCAATAAAAAAACCTGTTTGATTTCCTATATTAAAAAACCAATGTTTTTACTAAGCATTTTTAAGTCTGAAAAATCTGAGTAATTTTCTCATTAGTGCAACCTTTTCTGATTAGCCCTGGCAGGGGAGTAATTCCCTGCTGTGCCAGTGTCCTAAAGCTGGGCTTGTGCTACCTGAGAGGGTGTTTGAGGTGCATCTCAGTGGAGATTAGCACGAGCTATAAAGCTTCTGACCTTTTAAACACTAAAGCAAAGTCTGAAATCTCTGCTCGTAGGTATTCACAACTTTAAATCTCAGGCTGCATCTTTAATCTTGTCTTTAATTATACACCCGGGTAATATCACAGCAGAAATAACCCAGTGTGTCAGCACTAACGTACCCTTCAGCAGTAGACGCTGTTTGGCAGCCCAGCTTCCTCCAACACTTGCATTCCTTCTGTGTGCACTCACCTTCCCCACCGGTATCTAACACTTCACCCCAGGCTCCGGTGGTGGAATAGGGAAAATCATAAAGAAATGTGTAAAGAAAAACACAAGCTTGGTAAAGTTGCAACCAGCACAGTCGGAAAGAAAAGGAGATAAATGTTTTGTCTGTACAACGTGTTTTCCAAACCCAGGTCAGATGATGTTGGGTTGCTCACCCTCCAGAAAAGGAGGTTTGTCTTGTTTTACCGTGCCCTGTTGTCACAGAATCCCAGACTGGCAGGGGTCGGAAGGGACCTCTGGAGATCACCCAGTCCCACCCCCTGCCAGAGCAGGGTCACCCAGAGCAGGGGGCACAGGAAGGCGTCCAGGCGGGGTTGGAATGTCTCCAGAGACGGAGACTCCACCACCTCTCTGGGCAGCCTGTGCCAGGGCTCTGCCACCCTCACAGCAAAGAAGTTCCTCCTCATGTTTAGGTGGAACTTCCCATGCTCAACTTTGTGCCCGTTACCCCTTGTCCTGTCGCTGGGCACCACTGAAAAGAGCCTGGCCCCATCCTCCTGACACCCACCCTTTCAGTATTTCTAAGCGTTGATAAGATCCCCCCTCAGCCGTCTTTTTTCCAGACTAGAAAGACCCAAATCCCTCAGCCTTTCTTCATAAGAGAGGTGTTCCAGTCCCGTCAGCATCTTGGTAGCCCTTGTCATCCCAGCCAGTGCCTCTGTGTGACCTTAGGAAAGTCACTAAACTCTTCTTCTGTTCTCTCTGTCTACAGAATTATCCTCTCCCCCCTGCTCTTTGCTTTCCCCCCTCGGTTGCACCAGCCGTGCGGAGGAACGTGACTTCAGCACCGTGCTAACGTGGTCGCACAGCCTTCGGGTCAGAGCTGGCTTATGTCCCACCTGCTCTGAGCCCTGGCAAGTGAGTTCATGCCTGCCTGAGGTCTCCCATGCAGATTTATCCCAAGTGACCCAGCCTGAATACTGGAAGTCGTTAGTGCGGTGCACCGCCCAGGTTAATTTACCCTCCTTCGCTGAAGGCAGATGGCGTGTGAAAAGAAGGCTTATTATCCAACTTTACTGACAGGACATTCAGCTATGAAATACCTCAGTCTCTTCAACATTAATCTTCTTGCTATTATGGGGGTTGCCTCATAATATAAGGACCTTGCACAGTGCTTGTCTCAGGGGGGTTCTTATCTGAATTGCTCTATATAGGTGTTATTGTAAGAGTGACAATTATAATAAAGCTTTGGAAAGAATAATAACTTAAATGTCCTTTTTTTCCATGTGCAATGGCATTTCTCTCATTTCCTAGTGTTTAGGGAAGTTCTTTTTTTTCCTAGTAACTGGTTTTAGCTTAATTTGGGAAGTTCAGCTTTATGTGACATTGTCTCAGAGGAAGGACTAGGTAGATCAGTGTAAATGATGAGTGTTTTTATGGAAAATTAAATGCCTTCGTCATTTGCCTTCAAACGGTGAATATTCATCAAAAGTAAACAGCAAATATTTTAATCCAGAGATGACCTTGCAGCTGGGACAGAAACAACAATTACTTGCAGTGACAAAGACTGAGTCACATTTTGACAGAGCTGATCTGGGCAGGAAGGGTTTACCTAATTTCCTAAAGGTTCTCAGGGATTGAATTTGTCTGATCTCCTCTAATAGCCAGACTCCAGCGAGCAAAAAAAATGCTTCTTTGTTTTGTCTTAAGCTTTCTTTTAGCTTTTTGTTATTCCTGAGATAGCACCACTAAAATGGGCTTGATCACTGGTACCAGAAGCTGCCCGGGAGCCAGTGGAGACACCTGTGTTCATGGAAACCCAAAGCATGGAGAAAGCAAGCTGAGTTGGACTTGTATTGTCTTCTCATTCAGATTCAAATAGGGGATGACAGCGGGTCAAATGGGAGGTTGTGAAGGCATGAGGGTATGGGTCACCAAGGCCTCATCCAGGAGGAAATAAGGGCATTTCTTAGCTTTCCAGAGATGAAATAAGGTGCTTTTAGATAGTGTTGTCCCGTGGCCAGTCCAAACTCAATGGGTTCTGAGAAGGACTCCAAGTTTCTTCAACATGGGGGTAGCGGGGAGATGTGTGCTATGGAGCGATGCGAGGTCAGTGTCCGAGTGAGCTCTTTAAAGCATTTCTCCTTTTTGACCAGCATCACTTTGGTCTTGCTTGGGTTCATCTGAGCCATTGCTGTCTGCAAGGTGATGCGCAGTGATGCTGAGAGGTGTGTAGTGAAGAGTCGTCACTTCTTGGCTAAGGCTCTGGAGTTATGGTCTCGGACACCAGTGTCACACTGATATGAAGGAGAGGTACAACCAGGGTGAATATTTCAGTGACACCCTCCAGCCAAGAGCCATGGTTTCAGCTGTCACCTCACCGCTGGAGAAAAATGGTTGGACCACCGCAGCGCTGGGGACCTGCTGTGGCAGTGCTACGGCACAGTGCCATGGGGCACCCCAGCCCAGCAGAGGAAGGCCATCGGGAAGGGCATGCAAGTCCTAGCGGAGGCCACAGCCACATAAAAATAATTTTTTCATGCCACTAGAGCAGTCCCTGTGTTCCTGATGAAATATTACAGGTTTCCCATTAGTTTTGCTACTATCATAGAATCATAGAATCATTCAGGTTGGAAAAGACCCTTGGGATGATCGAGTCCAACCATCAACCCCACTCTACAAAGTTCTCCCCTACGCCATATCCCCCAACACCACATCTAAACGACTCTTAAACACATTCAGGGACGGTGACTCCACCACCTCCCTGCGCAGCCTGTTCCACTGTCTGACCACTCCTTCTGGGAAGAATTTTTTCCTAATGTCCAGTCTAAACCTACCCTGTTGCAGCTTGAAGCCAGTCCCTCTTGTTCTATCGCTAATTACCTGTGAGAAGAGACCAGCACCAACCTCTCTACAATGTCCTTTCAAGCAGTTGTAGAGAATGATGAGGTCTCCCCTCGGCCTCCTCTTCCTCAAACTAAACAGTCCCAGCTCCTTCAATCGCTCCTCATCAGGTTTATTCTGCAGGCCCTTCACCAGCTTCGTTGCCCTCCTCTGCACTCGCTCCAGCACCTCGATATTCCAGCACCTCGATATCTCTCTCGTATTGAGGTGCCCAAAAGTGGACACAATACTCCAGGTGTGGCCTCAGCAGTGCTGAGTACAGGGGGACAATCACCTCCCTCCTTCTGCTGGTCACACTATTTCTAATACAAGCCAGGATGCCATTGGCTTAAATCATTCTCTAAGAAGTCAACTTCCACAAACAGTAAAAGAATTAATAAAACCAGAAACCATAATCTGAAAAGCTTCTGAAGATGTTTGAATAGGGTTTTTTTGCTGGTCCTGGAAGAGACAGTGCAGCTCCAGCTGCAGAAAGAAAAGAATCATCGGCAAAAAGCCATGTGGCAGCTCATGAACAGGAATTTGCTGCACACAGACCAAGGCAAGGCAAAGAGGAGCCCACCACTGGAAATGTGGACAATGAGGTACACATAGAAACTGAGCCAGCAAAAGAAACAGGACTGAGAAAGATACTATTCTGCCGAACTCAAAACGTTAGCTGAAGCTGGGGAAGTCTTAATGGGAGCAGGATGAAGTCTAGGATCCAGGTGGAATTTTGTTCATCTGAAAACATGCAAAACTTGGGGATTTTGTAGGTGGTGGCTATTAAGTGACTATGGAAACTTGTAAACATGTCAGGCCCTTGCTTATGCAGCAGACCGAATTCCTGCGTATACACAGGACCTTACAACTGGTTTGACTGACTAGGACAGCACAGTTCACAGCATTAAAGTGGGTTTCTGGTTTATGGATTATAAACACAACTGTTTATGAAAGTCCAAACACAGATTAATGGTGATGGAAAAGTGAGAGGAAGCCAAACTTTCAGATTCAGGTTCAGTTTATAGACTGCAGGAGGAATGTTTGGGGTGAAATCCTGAACCCACTGTGGCTAATCAAAATTATGTTATTGGGTTCAGTGGAGCCACCCTTGATTTTCTCATAAACTTGGCTCTCTTGCTTCGAAGATAATCAAGGCACAGATAACGCCGACTTCTATTCCCTGCCAGTAGCTGTGCACAGTACAGCTGACTTTTCAGATGGAAATTTGTGACTTATTCAGGTTTGAAACAACCAAAATTCCTCAAGGAGAAAAAGAAGATTCCTGTAGTCTCACCTGGTGAAATGTACTGAGACCAGACTATAACAGAAATGTGGAAGAGGTAGGTACGAAGCCCCTTTTCTTGGGTTTTTTTTTTTTTCCTTTCTTATTTCGTAAGGAGCACGTATGCGAATAACCACCTCCATATCCAGAGAGACTCTCTGATGCCAATACCTCATTCTGTAAGATGGGCCAAAAGGGGTGGTTATTTTCTTCAACATGTTGGCTTTGATTTATCCGAAACTTAGTGTTATGATGCCATCTGGAACTAATAAAACTTCCCTTTATTTACAGCAATCTCATTTTGGACTGTATTTTGACTTCGATTGTATTATAAACGACTCTTTGCAAGGACTCATCTCCATGTGACTCCTGGCCCCGCTTCCATCGCAGTCTTCAGCAGCGTCGCGTCTGGCCTGGGATGCTTTGACTTATCCCCAGTTTGTATGGCTTTAATTCAGCCCAACGCTATTTCACACTGGTTTCACTGCAAAAATTAAATATGCCTTGTGTCATTTATGGCTTCATTGAGATTTTATTTTTTTTTTACTGTGCCAGCGAAAAAGGGGACAAGGGAGTGGTAGGGGACTCTACCAAAAAAAGGGGAGGGAATGTTTACCGGCAACTGAATGCCTTCCTGGCCCCAACTTGGATTTTCCTCACACGCACTTTGATTTTGTTAATATTGTCCCTCCAGAAACATGTTGCTTTTTGGAAGCTGATTTGCCTGTATAGGGCTAAAGAGATCTCTGTCAGAATGACTGCGGAGCTGGGAGATGTCTCCTTTTTGGGATGATTGTTTCGCACTCTTTTTACTGTATGTAATTTACCAAATGACGGTCAGGGTGTGTAGAATACAAGGAACTCTTATAAAAACATATATTTATTGTCAGAGTCCTACAGAATTAAATGAAAAATGCCCCAGGCCGGGTTTACTGGCATTTTTCCCAAGTCCTGTTCATACCGACACAGTCCCAATCTTGGTCTTCCCCTTTGTGCTTTCCCGCTGTCGCAGAAGGGATGAAAACTTGGCCGAAGAGTGAGTGCGCGCTCTGGGAAGAGGCGGGAAGGGCTATAAAGGCAGCAGAGCTGAAGCACTGTGTCACTGCAGGGCAGCGCGGTCCCCGCTTTCGCCACCGCAGTCTGAGTACCCATTTAACCGCAATATTTTATGCAAAGGGGCAGGAGAGCGGAGAGGTGACTTGGATCCATATTGTCTCCCCAACTCTTTGTGTCCCAGCCTCCTGGTGAGCACAGCGTGGCTGGCATCGGGACTTCGACCTCCATGACTGCTAACAGAAAAGCCGGTGTCTTATGTGAGACTGATGGAGACATGGAGAGGCAGTGCAAATATTTAGATTTCTAATAATATCAGTGCTTCAAAAGACTTGCCTTTCCTCTAGGCTACAAGTGACAGCGGACAAAAGGTGACTGGCAAACTGTCCTGAGAACCCACTTGGCATTTTATTCTTCATTCTTAATGTTTGCCTTTCTATCAAGAAAATATTTTTAAAATAGATGTGTTAGATGTGCAAAGGAACATTATTGATACGACGAAAAAAAGCCTGAGAGACGTGACCTGCTCATCTCCTGTCACAGGACGGAGGTTACCTGCTGTCATCCCAGATGTTGTCTCCAACCCAGCAGAGAAGGCTGAACTCGCCAGCAGCCCCTCATGGCATGGGGCAGCAGAACATGGTACCTGATGTCTGGGGCCCAGCTGGCTGGCTCCAAAACCGTGAGCACAGCGGGTGCAGGACATTGCACACAAGCTCATCAGCCTTGCTTATGGCAGGGCTTGTCAGGTAAGAAGTTACACTGATGTGGATGCCCTGCATTGCTGAGGTGGTATTCTGTGGGGCTCTGCACCCCGTGGATGTACAGACGTGGGGGGCTGTTAAATCATGGTCTTTCTGCAGTAATTCTTTGTACAAAATCCTACACACTTGGATAAGACCAACAAGACCTCTACAGACCTCAACCACCATTGAAAATGGCCTATTAGTAGACACCCTTTGAATCATAGAATCACAGAATGGTTTAGGTTGGAAGGGACCTTAAAGATCACCTAGTTCCAACCCCCAGCCCTGGGCAGGGACACCTCCCACCAGCCCAGGCTGCTCCAAGCCCTGTCCAACCTGGCCTTGAACCCCTCCAGGGATGGGGCAGCCACAGCTTCTCTGGGCAGCCTGGGCCAGGGGCTCACCACCCTCACAGCAAAGAATTTCTTCCTAATATCTAGTCTAAATCTCCCCTCTTCCAGTTTGAAGCCATTACCCCTTGTCCTATCACTACATGACCTTGTAAAAAAGCCCTCTCCAGCTTTCTTGTAGGCACCCTTCAAATACTGGAAAGCTGCTAAGAGATCTCCCCAGAGTCTTCTCTTCTCCAGGCTGAACAACCCCAACTCTACGCTTGAAAGAAATGAAAAGAGGAAAGGGATAAAAGAACATTAGCTTAAATAGGAACAGATTGGTAGCTCCCCATTAAAAAGACTGGGAATATTTACATTCAAATCATACAGGCTTAAACCAACGCTAACAACCCGGAAAATCAGGACTGGTGAAGCAAATGTATGTTGAAAGTAACTGTCCTTCTTTCAACCCCGCTAATGCAATGAACAGCCATCTCCTGCAGTAGCTGAAGTGATTTTCAAGGATAACCCAGGCAGGGCATTTCACGCTAATCTAATCTGCGAGCGAGGGCTATCAGACACTGACACCCCTGTTTGCCAAATTCAGACTGACTAATGCTTCCCTGACCTTGGCTCCTGTTACCATATGAATCTGCGCAGCGCAGGAGAATTGGCAGCGTGACAGCAATACAGGCACTTCATCTTCAAGGCATTTTCTTTAGCATTCCTGTGAAAAGGGGGGGTATTAAGACGCCTGGTTTACAGAGGGAGGAGAGGTGACAAAGGGCTGTGCCCTGGGCTGGGGGCCGGCGGCTTTTGGGGCTGGAATTCAGGCTCAGGAATGTCCTAAGGAGAAAACATCTCTGCATCTCCTTCAGTTCCCCTGACAGTTCTTGCGGTCACAGAAACAACAGCCTAGTCCTTTTCTAATATTGTGGTGCATTTTTTTTCTTTTTTTTTTTTTTTCCTTATTAGAAAATAATCTCATCAAGGCAGGAATCACCTTCATTTAACATCTTCTCACAGCCCCTGCTCGCCTTGAGCCAGGAGTTGTGTCAAAGTGCATAGCTGGGATTAACTCCTTGTGCTCCTTTATTCTGATATAAAGTGGAATCTGGAGCGAAGTCTCCAGCAGAGTGGAGCAAGAACATTCGTGCTTTTTCTTAAATTTCTTTTAGGAACTGTTCAAGACTCTCGGATACTCAGGAGATGCATTAAAACAAACAAAAAAAAACAACCCCAAAACACACGTAACAAGTCTAAAATGGCATTTTTAAGCTGGGATATTTCCGCAGTGGTTTGCTAGCCTGCTTTCTGGGGCAAAGGGAGGCAGGAATTTGACTATTTTTTTGGTAAAGGGATAGTACGCACTGTTCCTCTCTGCTGAAAATAGTACTAATGTGAATTGGTCAAAAAGATCTCAGAGGTAGTCTTCACGTAGAACCGGAGATTTATCCTATATTTTTGATGGAGATTTGTCATCATGTCATTGTTTTGCTCTTTGGGATTGGGACCCGGGATCCGTCGCGGTTTCTGTGTGTCAGGGGCAGCCTCATCAAGAACTCTTCCCGAGTGGAAGCCATCGGGTTTGCTTCCAAGGCTTCCTCCCCGGGCCTCCCAGGAGCGGGGCTGGCCCTGGCTTGGCTTTCTTTCTAACAAGTGAACCGCTGAGGGAAAAATAAAAGCCGAGGTGTAAACAGAGTCTTTTCTTTTCCTCATATGATCCTGCAAAGCGCTGAGTATTTTGACCCTGCTCTAATAAAACACTTACTTAATGCGATGCGCAGAGCAATTCCTTAGAGTTCACTGAGTATTCACTTAAGATTATGCAGATTTGGGTCAGCACTTTGCTGAATTCAGCCCAGGCTCCTCACCAGCGGCTGCGGGGAGCGGTTTGCCGTCCTGGGGAGCCCACGGCCAGCTCTTCCCAGCCTGTTTATAACCACTCGTATTTCAGCCTGGCTTTCTTGCTTTCATGCAACTCCCTCTGGTGGGTACCTTCACAGGGTTTTTTTTGCTTGTTGATTTAGCCCCTTTGCTGAAGCCTTTTTCCTGAGGACGGAGTTTGAGCGAAGGAGGACGACTTGCATTTTGCAAAATGCGCATAAAAAATGAGGACTATGGGGTTAGATTTCCCTGTAAGCCACTGGCACTGAGGCTTTTCAGCTCTGATCCTCAGATCTTTTTAGCTAACTTCCCCCGGCCCCCTTCCAGCCTCTGTGATGCTCAGCACTGCTGTCACGTACTGTATAAAAATGTTAAAAATTAATCAGGCCTATATTTTTCTGGATTGAGTGGGGAGCTGACCTGGGAGAATAGCGGATCCATGTCTGGGACATAACTCCCAGTTATGTTTTCTTTTCTGACGATTAATGGCAAATACGGAAACAAATCCCAGGGAAAGGGAGCGGTGCCCATGCCTCCTGTTGCCCAGGGCAGTACCGTAACTACTAAGCTGTTTCTGTTTCTTTTTTGGTTAATTCCTATTAAATTACTTGCCCAGCGGAGCAGGTCCCAGTGGAAGAAAAGAAGGAATCTGCCGGCAGAGCTGTAGCCTGGTGGTTGTGGATTCGGTGGGAAATGTCCGTGTGGCTCCTCCCAAGCTGCACGGATGCTGGGCAGACATGCAGATGTCCTTGGAGGGGTTAGACCTGCTCTGAGGTGTTCACAGAGAAGATCTTTGGAAAAGCAAGGAATCATCCAGGTCTCTCAAGTCCAACCTACGGAGAGGGACATCCTTGTTCCCAGCCAGAAGAGCCCTGGCAGCAGGCTGACTGCTTGTTGAAATGATCCTGAGAAGGGCAATTCCTTTATGTAAAACCAGGATACCACAGGTACCTAGAATGGAAGTAACCAACCCAAGCACATCAGTAGCCAAGAAGAATCAGATTTATGCATTCGATGACTTTATTTAGGGGTATCAGTTCAGAAATGGTTAAGATGTGAGAAAAGGTTTTATTGAGAACAAAATACAAAATATTGTGTTGTCAATACAGCTGTCAAAATAGCAACAACTACCAGCACATATTGATAGCTACCAGCAGGGCTCACGGGCTTTCCTCAGAATGCTGAGACTTGCTAGCTGGTTTTCACAAATAACTATCTGGTATGAAACGAAAGTCATGGAAACTTTTACAGCTACAATTACAGTGGTTGTTTTATACAATGAATGAAGGATCAAGAATTATTTATTTTGTTTTCTTCACCAATATGCACAGCTGTAAAGTAGATTTGTCAAGGTCAGTCTCTTATCTGATAGAAATCAGCTCTTCAGTTAACTTACGAGTGACACAGATACAGAGCGCTACTGAAATACATAGAGATTTAAGTGGCGAAACAATATATAGCTTTGACTTGGCAAGATAAACATACCAGCTTTAAGCATAAATACTGCTGATCAATTGCAGGTGAAATCCGAATAAAAATAATGGAATGTATCCATGCAATGATATCCAGGTCTGAATGCAGAGCTCCACTGCTTTTCGTGGGCCCTCTCCCAGAATAACAGTGGTCCTGGCTCTTGTATTTCATCTTTCCTGTTGGATTAGGAGCACTGGATGCCCAAGGGACGCAGATCAGGTCCAAAACTTGCCTGGCATGCAGTGCTGGCAACCCAGCTCTTCAAAAAAATGTGAATTGGCTCATCCCACACAGGCAGAATTGTAAAAATAAGAGTTTCTCTTTCAAATTTTCCTCATGGGTATTTCAAATATCCCATTTTTGAGCTTTTTTTACTGTAAAAACAAAGACCAGAACTGTTTAGGTTTTGTTTTAAAGGGGAAGAGGAGAGGCTGACATGAAAGCAAGGTCTCCTGGAGAGGTACCTTCGTAAGAGGGCCAATATAGCTGTAGTTGTCTCAGTGAACCTTTTAGTGATCAACAACACACATTTCAAAGTCTTGATGCAGGTAGGTCTCAAACAGGCCATCTCTGGATGTTTACCTTTAGTTATCTGTACCTCTTCTGCTTTGGGAGCTGCACAGCAGAGCCCACGATCGGATCTTCCAAAAAGCTTTTCAATGCTTCCCTACTCAGCTTAAGCTGAAATGACGCAAGAAGAGCCATTCCGTTGGTATTTTCTTCCGAGCTTCATTTTCTCAGCTGATCCCAGGAAAGAGTAAAAATGTCTGCTGTCAGAAAGCTTCAGGTTCATTTTTTATTTCATCCAGATGTGGTTCCCCGCCCCCCCCCCCCCACCTAACATGGTTCAAACATTTTTCACTCACTGGATAGGACGTGTAACTGGAAGGATAGCACCGGCATGGCCAGAATGACATCAGCAGAGAGTTTTACGAAACAGTCAGTGTAGTTGTTCTGGTAGATGCCCAATAGAAGCTTGGCTACATGGCAAAAATTGAAATGTTTCAACAGCAAAGAAAAAGTGACACATGGATTTTAAAGCTCTGTTAGTAACAGAAATGCGAGTACCTGTTGGCATAGAGTTTATGGTCAGAAGATCACTAGATCATATATCTTGACCTGATAGCATGCAAGCTGTAGTGTATCATTCAGCTATCAGTATATGGAGACCAAAGGCTTGTCTTTAGAGCTCCAAAAGTGTGTCTACTTTGTCTTTACAATTTCAAAAGATGACAAATTCAGACCGTTCCCAAGGTCTCCAGTCCTGCGCTCTTTCTCTCTCCCCAAGAGAGAACACTTGGTAGCAATGGCAGCTCTCTGGAACCCCAAATCCATTATCAAATATGAAAGCAGAGGAGTGTCAATAAAAATGCAATAAACCAGATGTTATGAGAGAAAATGATAGACATTGTCAAAGACAGCCAAATAATAAAGGAAAGTGTGATCTATAGTAACATTTCATCATAAAACTTCTAAAGAAGATTCTTTATACCTAGGAAGAATCAAATGAAGTTACACAGAGTACAGCACGGCAAATCCCTGATATTAAGCAGGAGTCTGTTAGTTGTTATTATTCATTGAGTGGTCTGTCTCCTCTGCTTTCTGATATTTCTTCTTAGTTACAGATATTTCTTACCGCTGCTCAGTAAATCACCTGATGAGGTGAGCTTAGACTTGTTCTTCGGACCTGCTGGGATCAAGTCTTCTGGCTGGTACTACCTGGGTAGCTTTGCAGCATCCAGAGCAGATGTATTTCAGGAAACACAAGTAAGCACTCCCCGATATGATAACAGTGACGATGATGATGATTGTAGCACTAAGAGCTGGTGACACCGTATCCTCCAGAACGGAGTGGTCTCCTCCCGTTGTGGAGAAGGGAGGTAACTCTGTGTTCTCACCTAGCAATGACAGACAAATCAGAAATTACATCAGGAACTGAGCAAAAAGGTAACATTGGTGGTATTTGAAAAGAAAAAGGGAAAAAAAAGGCACAAAATAGGGAGCACTGGCATTCATCTCCGTTATGTTTAGACATTTTCAGTGTACATGGGAACATCTGATCTCGTATCTCTCAGCTTGCTTGCAAAGAAAAGCAAGAAATATAGTCTCAGGGCACAATTGACTTGCCTAAATTTAGCTGTCTTTAACATGAGACAAATCTCTCCCTCAAAGTGTTTTTTCTCTGCAGAGAGTCTAAAGGAAGTTGGAGGGTGACTAGCTTGGAAACAGATGGCTGTGTTTGGTCAAATGAATCCCATAGATGATGTTTTTCATTCTTGGAAAAAGAAAACATAGAACAGCTATTGAACCTGGTTCTGTGGAAATATTCCCATGGGTAGCAGGGGAATTTAAAAAAAAAATAAAATCAATGCAGGATAGACTGCTATAATACCTGGACCATGAAGCTCTGAAAATGTTTTTTTCTTGAGAAATTGTGTTCCTGAGGGGTAAGATGTTGTTTGACACACTCTGACCTTGATTTAGCTTGATCAGTTCATTTGGACTATCCTCGACACTGACCCTTGCCCTAGGGTTAGATACTTGCTACACGCAAGCAAAAGCCTCTAGAACTATGGACACCCAAGATCTGTCACTTGGCAAATCCACTGCTGACAAGTGGTATTATTTAGCTGTTTTTTTCTTCTTGTTGGCCAATATACAAATTTTTCCCCAAAATACTGCTCAAAAGCAATGAACTTGTCCACCAGCACAGACGATGTCACTCTTGCCCACTGAGTTGCTATTGTCCCTGCCCAGGGCAGGGGGGTGGAACTAGGTGACCTTTAAGGTCCCTTCCAAGTCTAACCTTCTCTGATTCCACCCCATGTGCAAACCAATGCCAGGTACACCCTGCTCTACAACACTGTCCCCCGTTACGGTCCTCAGTCAGGAGTGTGAGGAGCTTTAGGCACACACGTGCTCACCATGAAACCCTGTGCTTGGGTTAAGAACGTGACCAGATTGCTTCAAAATCTATGTCTGTTTACCTTTCTGTTTACCTTCCCGTTTACCTTCCCAATTCCTGGCTGATCGACATTCCTATACAATTGACCCCCACCTCCCCTTATAGACAACATCTTAAATTATTTGATCACCATCATAAAAAAAGCTCTTGCTTGCTGCAGCGCCTTTGCCCCTCTGCATAGGCAGTGATACATCTCATTTTTGCACGGAGAGTCATACTCTCTCAGCAGAGGTGGGATGATTTTGCAGGACCTGGCAGTGCAGAATCCTGCTCCCAAAGTAAGAGCAGAAACCAGACACACACTCCATTTTCCCAGGTCATCTTTAACCCTAAGCTTCTTTCTTTTCCTTTGGCACAGATTATTATTATTTTATATATATATGTATGTATTGTGCATTCTGCATACCTATCTCTCTCTGCTGACTCCGTTAGCAAAAATAATACCAAGCTGTTATATTTTTCATGCACAATTTCATCCAAGTTCAAAGGGCAGCACGCTGTGTTTTCTGAAGGAGTTATTCCTACGTAAATTTCCCAGGGGAATCTATCAAAATGAGGAAACAGGAGCTTTAAATAGTATTTTCCTTTGAAAGCTGCACTAAAATCGCCAGTTTAATCAAGAGCTTTTCCTTAATAGGGGCCAGATTTTTCCATCCTTCGTCTTGTGAGTAGAATGACGGTTCTGATGAAAGTTTTTAGAAGTCTGAAATACGCCATGGCTTTTGTTGGTGTTTCTTGTCTGAGACTTCTTTCTCCAGTGCTCGGGCTACTTTAAATGGGAGGTCTTGAAGTGCAGCTACTACTCCTACTGTGCCGATATCCCACTGATTTCAAGATCATACTAATTAAGAGCTCACCTCTGTTATGATGCCAGACAAAACACACCCCAGCAGAGCCAGGCTGTGAGAATGCCAGCCTCGATTCTTGCTACATTTAGTGTGGTTGTAACTAGCTAAATTTATAATTCCGCTCTTAACTTTGTCCTTTTCACCTATTTTGGTTTTCCTTGCCCTTTTGTCTTGCCTTGTATACCGAGTGTAAGCGGTGCCATACAAGGGCTCATTAAATGGGTGCCCAGTGCCTCAGAACGAGGAAGATGGGTCTGTGAATGGGGCTATTTCTTGCTCCATCAATACAAACAAGCAACGACATGAACACCAAAATCAGCCCTTGCATTCAACTCACTGAGAAAGAAAAGTCAGTGCTAAATGCCAAGCGCTGCCAAAGAATTCAGATGGTAACACGAGGGTGAGGGGCATCTGTGAATGCCACCGAGAGGGCTTCGCTTCTCTTTGTACCGTTTTCAGCTGCCCCACGTACGAGTTCATTCTTCACCTAACCCCTCTGTCTGCTTCTGCGTCTCAGCGGCTGCAGAAACGTGTGCATGGCAACGCCTCCGAAAGAGGGAATGCAACTGCCCGGGGATCATGTCCGTCTGAGCTGCCGCTGCCATACAAGTCCTCTCTTTCAGGGAATAAATGATATGCTAATAGCATGCTAACCCTCCCCGCACAGATGCCAGCGGTGGCCGGGGCCAGTCCCTCTGCGAAGGGAGAACACAAGGCTGTTCAGGCTTGTTCTTTCTCTACGGTATTGACTTTTCCTATTAAGTTACGCTGCCTCTGATTTTAATGGCAGAGAGATGGCCAGCTCGGATACCCACAGTGCCGGCCCCGCGGTTCTTTGTCAGCAAACTGACCCACCAAGGAAGTGAAAAGGGCAAGCCTCACCCTTACGGACGGGGATGGGGAGCAAGGATGCACGGGAGAGAGGAAAAGGTTGACATCTCTGCACCTCAGGTTTCACTTCTCTATTGCATCAAGTTCCAGCTACGTGTCCTCACATCCAAAGACCCTCATAGCTCTGCTCCATCTGGACAGATTTTGTCCCTCATCAAGTTGCTTCCGATAAAGCCAACTTTATCCTGTATTTGCCTATGTTTCCCATGATCCTATTTACACTTTACATCTCATTCAGCCTTAAACTTACGATCTTTCTCTCTTTGAAATTCCTCTTGAAGACCTAATTCCCTCCTCTTTTGTAAGAAATCACCCAGCACTTCCTGGAGTGGAGGAGTGGAGGGCAGTCCTGCTTTGTTTACAGCATTGAAAACTGAAGATTCCACAAATGTCCTGATTTGCCCATCTTTTCCTATAGCTGGATAAAACCAACCGGCTCTCACACCTTTGAAAAACTAGGCTGCTCACGTATGTTGAATCGTGTGTGCTTTGACTGTCTCCTTCTCGCCTACTCAAATTATGCTGTTTACCTTCTCACTCTGTAAAAATTTTCAGGACAAAACCGCCTTAATGTATTTGATGTGTTACTGAAGCAGAGATAAAACCTTTGGTCATGCAAGGGCATGTGTATGCAGAATTGCTTACGTGATTTTTGCTATTTTTTTTCTTTTATACAAAAAAAATGCACTAAAACTGACCTTCCCCATGAGTATGTGGAGTGATCTGGATTGTCTATCTGGACTTTGGTAAGGCCTTTGACACCGTCCCCCACAGCATTCTCCTGGAGAAGCTGGCGAATCACGGCATAGACAAGTGCACTCTTCGCTGGGTTAAAAACTGGCTGGATGGCCGTGCCCAGAGAGTTGGGATTAATGGGGCGAAATCCTCTTGGTGGCTGGTCACCAGCGGTGTCCCTCAGGGCTCAGTTTTGGGGCCAGTTTTGTTTAATATCTTTATCAATGATCTGGATGAGGGGATCGAGTGCACCCTCAGTAAGTTCGCAGATGACGCCAAACTAGGTGGGAGTGTTGATCTGCTGGAGGGTAGGAAGGCTCTACAGAGGGACCTGGACAGGCTGGATCCATGGGCCAAGGCCAACTGTATGAGGTTTAATAAGGCCAAGTGCCGGGTCCTGCATTTCGGTCACAACAACCCCAAGCAACGCTACAGGCTTGGGG
>VWZL01004791.1:123086-153447 GCA_013396915.1 Stercorarius parasiticus | reverse complement strand
GGTCCCAGTACTGATCCTTGAGGGACCCCACGTGTCACTGGCCTCCACTTGGACATGGACCCATTGACAGCCACTCTTTGGGTGCGGCCGTCAAGCCAGTTCTTTATCCACTGAATTGTCAGGGCATCAAAGTTACTCAGTTACTGAGCAGCCTGGAGTAGCACACGCTTTTTAGATGACTAAGGTCAGGTGAGACAAACACCAGCTTTAGGACCATATTTTAAAAGATAAATCAAAGGGTTACCTAGCAATGGCGTTAGAAGTGCAGGGGAAATTTAAGCCCCCAAGTAAGTTATTCACTACACATTTATATGTGATTCATGTTTCTAGCTCTACGTGCTTCCGAGCTCCCTCCGCCCTACACCACAGGTTCAGAGCCTCAGAGCTCACGAAGGTGTATTTCTTATCCCAGGAAGCCAGGACCACACATTGCTCATCTCCATCAAAATCCATGCACCCTGTGGCTTTACCAAAACCGTCTAGCTCTTTAAAGAGTGTAAAAGGGAAACAGTATTTCTGCTTACATCCTTTTTTATCAAATTTGCTCAAAGTAAAGAAAGCTTTAAAATCAAATCAAATCAGAAATATCTTCATGAAAATAACACGAGGTACAAGCGGTGAGTGGATTGTCAGGGCCAACAGATTCAAAGATTCTTATGCGATATGAATAAGCTTCAACACCAAGAAATATTATTGAACCCCAGTAGATGTATTCATGAGTGAAATGAGGGTTGTTTCTCTTCATCTTGGTTGGGCTTTTTTGGATGCAATTATGATGAAAAAGGTGTGGGGGGGCACTGTCAAAGGCTCTGCTGTCTCTTGATATCAAAACAGGATGGTCACGATGGTGTCCAAGAATACGCACAGCGATGAGCTCATGTGGAGCTCAGCCTTATGAAGGGCTGAGGCAGGTGTCCTCCACCTCCAGCAGCACACAGAATTCATTTAGCTGGAGAAAATCAGTGACTTTGGGTGTCGGTTCTATTAAAGCAGCACCAGCAAACAAAGAAATGAGCAGACATCCGAAGCAGGATTTATCTGTCCCCCTTTAGACTTCTGCAGCATAAGATACAAATCTGAATGAGTTAGTGAGGTTATCCTGGTGACAAGCAGAGGGAAATATGTGCTTTGTTGGGTGGGAATCACTTTATCCTAAGATGGATGTTCATAACTGGATAGATGCAAGCGCAATAAGGTGAGTCTAGATGACTAGCTCAGAAGTAAATATCTACAGTACAGCTGTCTGAAGTTGAGATAAATTCCATCCTTCTTAATACAGAGATACAAGAGCTAAAAAGTGGTTTTACAACAGTAGCACGAAGAGAAATTGCAATCCGGTAAATGCCTGAGACTGACAGAACAGGACTCGCTCTTTATCCAGAGTTATAGCAGATTTTCGAAGATGTGATGAAAGAATGGATGAACAGGTACTTTATTTAGGGCTGTTCATCAAAGGGGCAAAAAGGTAAGGATGCACAGGCATGCTCTGACAGTGCTGGAATGGTTGCGTTTACCTCTTCTGTCCAGAACTTGGTCATAAGAGTTCCACATTGAACTATGGATCTAAAAACAACGCACTCAACCATCTTTGCAGTAAATATATTTCAAAATCCTGTTTTATTTTTCGAGTATGTCCACACGCCAAAACACATTTTTGATACCATTGAGTAGAACCAGACATGAATTCTCCACTAAGGATATTTGGATTATAATTAGTTGTATTGGGTTCATGTGGCAAGGTTTTGGTAGTGAGGGTGCTACAGGGGTGGCTTCTGTGAGGAGCTGCTAGAAGCTTCCCCCATGTCCAACAAAGCCATGGCAGCTGGCTCCAAGACAGACCCACCGCTGGCCAAGGCCGAGCCCTTCAGCGATGGTGGTAGCGCCTCTGGGATAACATAGTTAAGAAGGGGGAAAAAAAAAACCTGCACAACAGCAGCCAGAGGAGAGGAGTGAGAATATGTGGGAGCAACAGCTCTGCAGACACCAAGGCCAGTGAAGAAGGACGGGGAGGAGGTGCTCCAGGCACTGGAGCAGAGATTCCCCTGCGGCCCATGGAGAAGACCATGGTGAAGCAGGCTGTCCCCCTGCAGCCCATGGAGGTCCATGGTGGAGCAGAGATCGACCTGCAGCCACTGGAGGACCCCATGCTGGAGCAGGTGGATGCCCGAAGGAGGCTGTGACTCCATGGAGAGCTGGGGCTGGAGCAGGCTCCTGGCAGGACCTGTGGCCCTGTGGGGAGAGGAGCCCACGCTGGAGCAGATTCGCTGGCAGGACTTGTGACCCCGTGGGGGAGGGACCCACGCTGGAGTAGTCTGTTCCTGAAGGACTGCACCCCATGGCAGGGACCCACGCTGGAGCAGTTCCTGAAGGACTGCACCCCATGGAAGGGACCCACGCTGGAGCAGTTCATGAAGGACTGCACCCCGTGGGAAGGATCCACGTTGGAGAAGTTCGTGGAGAGCTGTCTCCCGTGGGAGGGACCCCAGGCTGGAGCAGGGGAAGAGTGTGAGGAGTCCTCCCCCTGAGGAGGAAGGGTCGGCAGAGACAACGTGTGATGAACTGACCTCAACCCCCATTCCCCGTCCCCCTGCGCCGCCCCGGGGAGGAGGTGGAGAAATGGGGAGTGAAGTTGAGCCCGGGAAGAAGGGAGGGGTGGGGGGAAGGTGTTTTAAGATTTAGTTTTTATTTCTCACTACCCTACTCTGATTTGATTGGTAATAAATTAAATTAATTTCCCCAAGTTGAGTCTGTTTTGCCAGTGGCGGTAATTGATGAGTGATTTCTCCCTGTCCTTTTCTCAAGCCGCGAGCATTTCCTTATATATTCTCTCTCCCGTCCAGCTGAGGAGGGGAGTGACGGAGTGACTTTGGTGGGAACCTGGTGTCCAGCCAGGGTCAACCCACCACAGCAACCTTTGGAAAAAAAATCTTTTTTTCACCACCAGCTTACAAGAGTAGTAAAGGATCAGCTTGCAGTGAGCAAAGTGATTGAAAGGTGCAACAGATGTTCCTGGTACTTACGGAAGAGAGAGTCCAAAGCTCTTTGAGTCCCTTTTTTGGGCTACTAAGATTTTGGTTTTGTTTTCTTTGTAATAATTAATGTTCCCTCAGCAAAGCCAAAAGAGAAAAAATTTCCTATGTATTTCTTGGTCTCTGTAGCAGTTTGTCCCTATTTCATCGAGTCCTGCATCCTTTTCCAGACTCCTTGGGAGTCTGTCCTAAAGAGTTCAGGGAACTCTTTAATATTGAGATGTGTTTCCTGATCTAGGACTATAGCTTTCTGAGGAACCACATTTACGGACCCTGTCCTAGTGCAGGCGTCGTATCTGCTGCATCCCCCAGCCTGGAGCAGGGCAGATATTTTGCTGCCTTTGGCATAGTTTCCACAGGAGTTGAAACTCCGCTGAAGTGGCTTTCCAAGCTGTTTAGCAGGACATCAAATTAGCTTTCAGCTTTTAAAATCTCTGTCTTATCTCAGACTTAGAGTGCAGTGGAGTGTGAATACTGAGTTACCTGCCCGTAAGGACTTGCTTCTGTCTTCATTTTGCCTGCGTTATAAAGTTTGGATACAAAGTGAAATCTTGTTTTAGGTGAGGTTTTGGGCCGCCCCTAGATCTTTGGGTTTGGGTCAGATTCAAAACGGGCAGAAGATTATGCTCTTAATCTTATTTGTTTGTCCCACAAAACTGTAGAAAGTATAATGCATTGTCTAATGTAATGAGTGCCCCTGAAAATGACTGACTTGCCTCATAAAACTTATTTTGTGAGATCTCCACCACGTGGATGGATTTTACTGGCTCGACTATGAACTTCCAAAAGGAGTTTGGCTCTTTACATTTCCTCAAGTTTTAGTCATCCAAGTTAATAAAGAACACAAATAAGAAAGCATATTTTAAAATGATAACTGTTATCTTGGGGATGTCCCTTGTGATTACAGTTTTTTGGAAGTTTTACTGTGTTTATTTTTGCTGATTAAGAAGCTTTGTAGTCCACTGGAACGGAAAGTATTTGATTAAAAAACGAATGTAACGGAACTTCTAATGGTTCAGATAGATGCAACAATTTCCCTTGATTTATCATCTCCATTATTATCGCTTCTTGTAAAACAAGCAGCAGTTCTCATTCCTCCAACCCACTGGCAAAGAATTCATCCCGGATCATGAGGTAACGCAATAGTTGGAGGATTTAGAGTAGTCGGAACATTTACCAGCAGTCAAAATGCCACCAGCAGCCTTGGTGCCAAGTGCACCAGGGCACAGCTCTGCCTGTACTGACTTGGACAGCTATTGCAAAAGTCCTGGGAGCTAACATCTAGCAGTCCTACAGAGGCCAGGGAAGAGGCCCTTCCTCCTTTTGCTGCACACTTAACAAAATAAGCGGCGTAGTTGGTAAACACAGCCTTTGGCTCTCAACAAAAGTTATAGTTCTGAGATTTATATTACCAAAGTCTGCAGGTCACATTTCCTGGCGGTTGCGCTGCGCCGGGCTGTAGGGCTGTTCTTCTGCATGCTGCTGTTGGGCGTTCTCAAACCTTGTGGGCGTTCTCACGGCTTTGGTTGTGAAAGTTGGTGCTCATCCTGCCCTGGCAAAACAGCTTGGAAATGCACAGTGAGAGGAGAAAAAGGTGCAGAAACCAGGAGGCAAACATAAAGATGTAAGAGTTTACCTTTAAAAAAAGTTCTCGTGGGTTTTTTTAAGCATTTGCCTGAGCACGGCAAGTGTGAGGCAGCTGATGTGGCAGCCTTGTCCTGCAGCATGCAGAGAAACACCTCTGTACCGGCTCCCCCTCTAGCGCGGACACTGGTCCCACACTGCGCAAGTGGCGCAGTGCGTCCCATGCTGACTGCGACCCCTGCGGAGAAACCCACTGAAGGGTAAGATGCCGCAGTGGCTTCCACCTCCTGCCATTACAGAGATGTCACCCGCTGGGCAAGAGACTTGGAGCTGAGAAGGTGAGGGGGGAGAAGATGCTGTGCTCTAGCTACGGGAGTTTAATGGCTTTGAAAGAAGTCCAGAGGTACATGAATTAGCCCTGCTGTGTGGTACCGGGAGTGCCAGCCACAGCCACATACAAAATAAGCTTCTAAAATTCTTCACAAGTCAAATGTAACTGTCCTGTTTTTCCACCCATTCTGGCTGCAGAATGACTCGGGGTACTTTTTTCCTGCATATTGTCTCCTCTGCGCTCTTAACTGAACAGGATGCTCTGTTCTCTGTGTGCCCCTCAATATCAAAGTAGAGGGTTTTAAGCACTGATAGATTCTTTCTCCTATTTTTCCTTTTCCTTTCAAATGTAAAATTCTGCAGAGCCTGTTCGCTCTATTTCAACGAAGATTCTGTTTCTATTTCACATTTGATACAGTTGTGAAGGGAAGAAAAGGCGTGCAAAAGGAAAGATAACGACCTCATGCTAGAAGACTCAGACAAATGGAGTCTAGGAAGGGATATAGGTTGTTTTGCTCCTTTTAAACACGATGTAGACCAACTATATGTTTACTTGCTTAGAATTGTATAGATTTGTATTGCAGCTTTGTTGGAGCACTGACTGAGCGAGCTGTCCAGGTTAATACACTGCTCAGGTGGGTGGCAATTGAGCAACACAGAGGCATTAAGGAACTGCCAGAAATGTATAGTAAACCAGCAATTAATTAAACATTAATGTTTAATTATGTACATTTTGTATGTATGTTAATTATGTCCATTAATTATGTACATATGCAATGTTTAATTATGTTACATTAAGGTAACATAAACAACAATTAGCTTAAAAAAATATTTTCAGAATATAGCCAAGTATAAGGTAATCTAATGACAGTGCCAGGGGACACAGAAAGCAGCTATGCATGTATTACATACCTCGCATATGTAACTTTACATTTCAGAGGGACCGTGGGCCATGAGGTAAGACTATGAGTAATAGGATGAAGTTATGCAAAGGAAACTTTAGGATGAATTACAGGAAAAAATAATTAACTCCACTGAGGTAGTTTAGACCCATAGGTTCCCAAAGGAAGCAGGAAAATCCCAATATATTTGTCACCTAAAAACAATGTATTATATATTCTTGCAAGTAGATGTTTTGAGACCAGTGCCTTACTGGCCTCTGTGGATTACAGTAGATATCTAATAGCACACCTTAATCACCTCAGCTTTCTATGAGACTGTTTGTCTAAAGGCTCAGACGAGACTTTCTATTGTATCTGCATGCCTAAGGACACATGGATTTGCCCAGTGGGACTCTTACAAGCACCTTAGAAGAAAGATCGTATGTCCTGCCTGCCTTTTTAAGCTCCTAAATACCTTCAGAGTGTGATCTCTAGTGCAAAGATGAAGAGTGTATGTGAGTGTCGTTAAGCCAAATTTTCAATGAATAAAATTATCTTGGGGCAAACAAATCATTAGGGAAATGATGAACGAGATACCATACTTCAGTACAACTTCGGAATTTCTGGTAATGTCTGATATGATACGATAGATCATTGTTACCATATACAATAGAAAACAGAGCATTTCAAATTGAAAAGACTGTTTTCCAGTTTTTCTTCTCAGGTGTGTAAGATTAAGAAGTGGCCAGTTATTGCTGTGGAGGTATTTCTGGAGAAATCTCCTTTGTGGTCTGTGAATGACAGAACAGACGCTATTTTCCACTGAATAGGATGAGAAAAACCGCTCAGTGACAGGATTCAGAAAGCTATTTTTGCAGTATCAATAGAAAAATTGTGTTGACTCTAAAACGATCAGCAGAAAACTCACCTCCACCAACTGTGAGCGGATTAGAGAGGGCCTTGCTTTCTTCCCTAGGCTGTCCGCAGAAAACATCTCTAAATTGCAGCGTTACCATGAGGGCGCTGAGGGAAATGAAGTAACTCTTGAGACAGCCCTTCCTTTCCCACTCCAACACCAGGAGAAGCTGCAGGAACAGCTCCCAGTCCCTTTGCAGCCCTCGCCCCATACCCCAATCCTTTCTTCCTATACCAACTTACTTCTGCCTCCTGCGTTCTCAGCAGTTGACTTCCAACACCAGGGAGATAGAAACAATTTCTTCTTATTCCCATTCATTGTAACATCTATTTTTGCTGCTGTCCCTTCACCTTTGACGTGGCTCAGAGAGATTTTTGTGCTAGGAACTCAGATTGCAGAGCACACCTACAACAGGCTTCGTAAATTCTGATGGCGTTTGCGATGGTTTTGATGACTTCAAAATCATAGCCTTGTAAATGTGTCCACAGAAGTCAATGTATGGTCACACAGTCTTAATAATTAAGTTTTTCTGCCTGTGGTGGTAAAAGTCACTGTGTTCAAGCGACTTTTCAAGTGGGTGCTTTCTGGGCGCAGCTCAGATGTGGTAAATCACGAAGCAACAGAAGCTCTACTAGTTCCTATCTATTTTAGGCTCCTAGGTACTCAACCACTTTTGAGAATATAGTTTGGAAGATGAAGTCACTCAAGGGCTTTGAAAAGTTTTCTTTGTCTCTATATATTTCATGGATAGCTTTGAAAGTCGCAAGCACTTCTAAAGCTACTCTTGAAATTCTTTGCAATCACATGAATTTACAAGATCACTAAGGTACACTAGCAAACTTCAAAGGGATTGGATTTGATTCAGAGACTTAAAATTGTTTGTAAGTTATTTCTAACTATTTAATTATTTTTTTCCAAGACCCAGAGAAGATTATTATCCTGTTGATCCTACCAAACCTACTCCAAGCTGAAGCCTGGCTTATTTTGATTTGGAGCCATTTAGGCTGTTAATCATTGATTTTCACACTCAAGTGATTGAGAATAAAAATTACAAACCAAGACTCTCAAGAATAAGTCCTCCTCCCGTACAGTTGTGTACAGTTGCATACTAAATTTCAATTTAGGATATGAGGGTTATGGTAGTTCATTCTGCTAACAATTAAAATAACGGAGTAACTCCTGAAGGAGTGAGGAACACTGCTCATGTTCTGATCTCAATTCTAATTAGGAAAACAAATTAAGTATAGGGGTAGGTATGATATGCTTAGCTGGTATAAATCAGCACAACTGCTCTGAGTCCAGTGGAATTACATCATCTTACGTCAGCTGAGCACCTGACCCAAGCCTGCAGGATGATTAATCTCCCTTACATACTCCAAAGTTTATGGATATTACATTTTTATGTGCAAGTCCTCCCTTTATCACCTGCCAGAAAGGTTAACAAAGAGATTCACTGTGCTGTAAACCTAATGCTTCCTTTTCCCAACATACATAAAACATCTGCTGCGATATGTCATTCTTAGCATCTGTCACCCATATTTACTAAATCCTAAACAAAGATACACTTTTTCCAATAATCTCTTTTTCTAAATATTTCCTTTCACTTGCTTCTTCTAAACCTCTCTTTCCAGGTTCAGTTCCAGATAGAAAAGTAAAATTCGCCAAACAAGCATTAAAGCCGTGGCACGTCTAGTATAACCCCAGAAGCACCCATGCCAATGAAGGATGAAAAAATGAAGCAAAGGGTCCCTTTGCTCCTACAGGGATTCAGTGGAAGCAAAATATCTGAATAGTGTTATTATCACAGCTTGCACTTGTAGCAACATCTACTGCTTTGTTGCTCATTTTGTGATCATTGTGAGTGTGATTCTGCCATGTCTGGACTTCGTATGACCCTATGTGTCCATCTCACCTCTTCCCATATGGACAGAAGGACTCAAGCAAGGGTTTCTATGGCAGGAGAAACAGTTTAGGATCCACACCATGGGAAGTGCTTGGAATAAAGCTCACATTCATGGATGCAGGATAATCCAAACAGGAGACAAAAGGTCACGGGAAACCAGGCGCCATCACTTCTGCTGTTTGTGGAACTACTTGTTTATATCTAGTTTCCGGATGAAACAGGAAGTACTGAAATATCACAAAATTGGTTCTTCCTTTGGCGTTTTAAAGGAGAAGTGGGAAAAGAAGTAGCTGGAATCTTCCAACCTGATATCACAGATGCCACAGGAGTGTATCCAGCCTTAGACGAACTGGGGAATGAAGCAGGAGGAGACAGGACCACCATGGAGCACAGTGCAGAGGTTCTGTGGTGACTCTAGTCCTTTAACCTTGCTCACGTAACCCGAGACCTGTCTGCACTGCCATGCCTTCACTTAAAGATCTAGATTTCAGTCTGCTCCAGTGCAGGGAAATTGCCTCCTTTGTTCAGGCTGAGCACAGCTAGATTCTTTCTTGTGCATGTTCTTGCATGTCTCGCGTGCAGCTCAACAAAGGGGACTGAAAGCCCTGCACCTGGAGAGGAACAACCCGAGGCACCAGTACATTCTGGGGACTGACCAGTTGGAAAGTACCTTGGCAGAAAAGGACTGGCAGGTCCTGGTGGACACCAAATTGAACATGAGCCAGCAATGGGCTCTTGCCATGAAGAAGACTAGCGATATTCCAGGATGCATTAGAAGAACTGTTGCCAGCAGATGGAAGGAGGTGAGCCTTCCCTACTCAGCACTGGCGAGGCCACACCTGGAGTGCTGGACCCAGTTCTGGCCTCCTCAGTACAAGAGAGGAATGGACGTACTGGAGAGAGCTCAACCAAGGGTCATGAAGATGATGAAGGCACTGGAGCATCTCTCCTATAAAGAAAGGCTAGGAGAGTTGGGGCTGTTCGGGAAGGATGGTATATAAATACCTGAAGGGAAGGTACAAAGACAACTGAGACAGGCTCTTCTCAGTGGTGTCCAGTGCCAGCACCAGAGGCAATGGGCACAAAATGAAACACAAGAGGTGCTGTCTGAACATCAGGAAACACTTTTTTTTACCGTGAAGGTGACCAAGCACTGGCACAAGCTGCCTGGAGGTGCTGTGGGCTCTTCATCCTTGGAGATATTCAAAACCCAGCTGGACATGGTCCTGGGTAACCAGCTCTAGGTGTCCCTATTTGAGCAGGGATGTTTGACAAGATGACCTCCAGAGGTCCCTTCCAACCTCAGCCGTTCTCTGAGTCTGTGATTCTGTGTCCCTGAGCTGTTTTTTTACGGGAAGCTGGCAGGTCCCAGGGCCTCAGATCCTGGAGAGCAGATACTTACGAAAAAGCAGTGCATACCTGCAAGATTCTCATATGCAGAGTTGTGGCTCATCTGATGATTCTGATAGAGAAGAGATTCCCAGTAATCGCTTCTCAGAGGTTAGAAATTATGAATAAACAGTAAATCAGGCTGAGGATGATAAGAGGCTTTGCAGTTATCTCAAGTTAATCTGTGTAAAGTCAGTCGTTCTAAATTTGCATGTTCAATTGAAGTCTCTGATGTTGTCTCATATCTGTCTAGTTAGGTTTCTTCCCAGGCAAGTAAGTCATCAGCTAGTACTTGGTTTCTTTTATTATTTAGGTGTTGGGTTTTTTTGACCTAGCCTAGTATTTAGTTTGATAGCTTCTTTATCCAAACCCAGATTTTTCTTACCTTCCCTGCAAACAAACTGAAGAAGATCATATACCTATGGCTGAGTCTGAATGATTTTTTTCTTAAAAGATATAAGGAATATAACAAATACCTATACATAATTAACCTTCATTACCTTACGAAACTTTCAGTTATGTTTTCATACTTTTTAAAAGTTTCATAGTTTTTAAAAATATAGAATTTACTTCTGAATAAACATAGAATCATAGAATGGTTCGGGTTAGAAGGTACCTTAAAGACCAACCTGTATTTGTGCCTGGGATTGCCATGACCCAGGTGCAGGACCTTGCACTTGGCCTGGTTGAACTTCATGAAGTTGGCATGGCCCCACCTCTCCAGCCTGTCCAGGTCCCTCTGGTTGGCATCCCTTCCCCCTAGCATGTCGACCATGCCACACAGCTTGGTGTCATCGGCAAACTTGCTGAGGGTGCACTCAATGCCACTGTCTGTGTTGCTGACGAAGATGTTAAACAGCTCCAGTCCCAGTACTGACCCCTGAGGAATGCCACTCATCACTGGTTTCCACTTGGACATTGAGCCGTTGACTGCAACCCTTTGAGTGCGGCCATCTAGCCCATTCCTCAACATCAAACATGTGTCTGTGATGAAATCAAGGTATCCTGCTGCAATTCTTTCTCACAGTAAGTGGCAGCTTAGAAGACATCCTTGAAAGCAAAGACAAACCAGGGATGAAGCTACCAGCTAAGCAGTGTGGATGACCGTGTGCCCAGTGCTTGAGCCTGGTTTCTGATCCTCTTTTCTTTGGGAGTGTTGGTGTACCTTAATACTCCACAAACTTCTAATATGACTTCGGACATACCACTGAGGAAACTGAGACACCAAGACTCTCACTCTCAAACGGGAATGACAGAACTCCTTTCATTGTGAGGAGTGCTGTGGGTTACAAACCGCACATAAAGAGTTCTGGCAACTGAGATGGGCTATACACAGAAACAGAAGATGGCTACACTCTTAGCTTGCACATCTAAGAGTCAGCTCAGCTTATACCCGCGGATTTGCATGAGTCAGACCAACTAAGGGTTGGAATAAAGCACCTTGGAAACCCCAAAATACAGTTAAATGCTTGTCGCCCAGATGCCCCTCAGCAGATGACTACTGGATGTCAAAAACTTTGCCAGCTTTTAAGATGTCAACACACAGCTATGACATGTAAGAAAACTCATTGTTTTTATGGCTCACAGAGCGCTATCTTCATCCAGAATAAACTAACTGGTTCATTAGATATATATAACATAACACACGAATACATAAAGTTATTTCTATGAGTCAGTGGTGTAAAAAGATGAGTTAAATTTTTTACATAAAAAAAATCTCTGATTAAGAAAATGAGCACACCAGACCTCCGTGTGTGGTGGAGGGCAGTACAGACAAGCCGGCCCTGGCACCAGGATCCGCACAGCTTTGTCACTCTGATGCTGTAACTGAGCTAAGAAGCCTCGCCCCGGGCAGCTAAGCTCTTTCTATGAATGGAGCGGTGCCATTTCTGCTCAGTGCTTCCCTGGGTGGTGTGGAAATACCATTGAATTATGCTCTCTATTTCCAACTGTACCCACACATCTGGAAAAATCATCCAGTTAGTATTAGGATGAAATCCTGGCCCCAGTGAAATCACAGAACGTGTCACCACAGATTTAGAAGAGTATAAGAAATCAGTGTAGTCCTCTCTGCTCATATCTACTACGTTAGAATGAGCTGCAGCATCCCAAACGCTCTAACTCTTTACCAATAAAAGAGGACTCTGACAGAGTAGTTTATAATAAAGTATGTACCAGGATTTTTTTTCTTAAGTAGTAAAAGCCTTTAACCTGCTGCCAAATGAGCTTGTAATAACTGGGACTCCAGTTCCCTGCGTGAGCGGGGCCTGGACCACCTCCAGCACAAATTAGTTCAAAACCAGATTTATTTCAGTGTGACAGATTGTTTCTGTGAGTAGCACCGAACAGTGGTGCTTTCATGAATAGGTGCTCTAAATCGCAGCTCTCTGACCATAGGGTACTAAGAGCACCTTCAGTCGTAGGGGCAAATTCCTGGGTGCTGGAAAGGCTCCCAGTGGACCAACTCCTCTGTACCTTTCCCTCGGGCAGTTTAGTAATCCAGGCAGTGCATACAGCGTCAAGAAACGATGTGTCCCCCTGACTGTCACAGGGTCCAAAGGATTTTTCTCCATTAACCACACTCCAAAAGCACTTTCCGAAGCCTTTTACATGTCAGCGGATTTCTTCCTACCCAAAGCACGATGCCCTGACCAGCCCATTGATATAAAAACCACAAAGTACTTTCTTACGACAGGCAGCAGAGAGAATGGTAAAGGGCTAAACTGATCTTCATTTGCACTAGGTTTATTAGGTGAATTGACTGAGCTGTTACTGTGCCCAGTGGATTTATGATAGGTTGTAATATATCTTGACAGGCTGATAACTGTGTATAACATACTGCTTATGGCTGTACTTTGCTTACAATATCTGTTAACGGTACATTTCTCTCTTACAAGTTCTCGGCAGAGGAACATTCATTTAGAATACGATCAACTGAGAAAATAAGCCCACAAACATACACAAGACCGGACAGTTACTTCAAAGCATGAGAGATCTCCATGGCAATGTGTTTCATGGGAATGTATTTCTTCTTTTTGCTGCTTTTTTTCCTACTGTGTTTCTGCAGTATTCTAGTATGCCACTGATGGTGGTCTTGTTCTCGTTCCTCACGGTGTAACCCCAGCTATTCCATTCAGCAGAAACATTTCTGATGTGCAGCCATGGCTTAACATGTAGCAGAAGGTACTAAGTGGATTGTTCGTTTTTCTTTTAGTTCTCTTCTTTCCATCGGCATTAACCCTTTCGGTAAGTTACTGAGCATTTCTTGTAGCAGATATATTATATGGACTTCTGTGTTCTTTTCCAGCTGGAATGGTAGCTGTAATGACTTGCACTGAGAGTCCACTATTCATTATGCTAGGTGGAAGTCTCACTTTCAGGCCGCTGAAATATTAGCCCTGGAAATAATTATATGGCTCTTATCTTTGTATACGTTTCCTAAAATAAAAGTAAGAATGTCTCCAACCCACACAGCTATATCTCACAATAGTCACACTATTTTTTCCTGCTTTTTTCTTGGCAATATGTATAAGGAACATAAAGACATGTCAGTTGTGCTTTCCCCACCAAAGAACACGTAACATTTCCTGCAGGTGAAGAAACCCAAACTGACATGAGACAGATATCTAACTCCCGACTAACACAGAAGCCTGTTTTGGAAGATCTTGATGGTTTGAGGTATGTGCCTGCAGTTGTGGGGCATCAGAAGGAGAACGGAGTGGGACTTACGGAAACCCATGACATTGCTCCACTGTCCTCGTAGTAGAACATAGGAGGTTGGGGGAGAAATGCATGGCTGTAGCAAAGCTCCCGTCTTTTGCAAATGGCTTATAGGGACAGAAGAAGGGATGAGAGTGGAGAAGTTCATGCTGAACCTGTTGGCATCACTTTAGCTGTATTTTCTTGCCCTACTTATGATTTCATTATCCATCTACAAAGGTGCTAACAGCAACAATAGAAGACAGATGAGGAATGGTTACCGACACCCAAGACCTCCCCAGAAGTGTCCTGCATCTCTATGGCTATCTGTCAGCTTGCTAACCCCACTCCCAAGGCAGGACATGTGGAGAATGCCACCAGAAGAGGCCTGTACTGTAGGCGAGGCAGACTCTGTGTGTCCAGGGTACCTGAGGGTGAGGACAGGAGGGTGCAGCAGCCACCGAGCTGCCCCTGTAATGTGTGGGCACAGGTAGAAGTGAGCATACCGCCCCGGGAGTTCTGGGCAGGGAGAGACACAAGAGCCTTCAACCCTTCTGCTGAATCTTTAGCCCTTCTGCATGTATTTAAAGTTACAACTACAGCGCTGTAATTAAACAGTTGAGGATGAGGATGGCAATGGCGATCTGAGAGTCCCAAGGCCTCACCCCTGCTGTGGCACAGCCCGGCTGCTGGGCTTAGCCCAGGACATCCCTGGCCACTGCCTTAGGAGGTCGGGACAGGTTTGAGGGCCAGGGCAGGTTCACCTCATCTCCTCATCAGCTTTTCCCCAGCAGTGAGGAGAATTCACTGTGGGGAATGAGCGGGCAGTGAGGACAGCAGGGGCTACCTGGGAGCACCTGCTCTTACACTCGTGCATTAAGGCAGCATTTAAGCGCCTAGTTGAAGTATGTCAAGGCCAACGAGTGAAAAGGGAAAATCAATGCGAGGCACCTAGCCCTTGCCAAAGGACACACGAACATTTCCAAACAAAACATGCAAATCACAACCGATTTGCTGCCATCCAAGTTCCTCTTTCAGGCTACTCCAGCAGAAAAGGCTACGATTTTTACAAAAACAGAAAAGAAAGAAAAAAAAGAGAAAAAACCCCGACCAAACCCAACACCTGCCATTAATTATTTCTGTCCATTATCATCTTTTAGCCTCTTCTGATCGCCCCGCTGAAAACTCCCCACCCCATCGGCTCCTCACTGCTCCACCTCCGTCCCTCCTGCCCGGGGCTGGGGGGTCGGGGCTGGAACCTGGGGGTGCGGGGAGCGTCGCCGCCGCCCCTCTCCTCCCTCCCTCCCTCCCTCCCTCCTTCCCGGGTGGGACCCCGCTGTCCCCCCGGTACTCACCCGCCTGTCCCGGGCCGGGCAGCGCCAGCAGCAGCAGCAGGAGTGGCTGCAGAGCCCCGGCTCGCCCCGCCGGCATGGCCCCCTCCGGTGGGGAGGGCTCCGGGCGGCNGCCAACGAGTGAAAAGGGAAAATCAATGCGAGGCACCTAGCCCTTGCCAAAGGACACACGAACATTTCCAAACAAAACATGCAAATCACAACCGATTTGCTGCCATCCAAGTTCCTCTTTCAGGCTACTCCAGCAGAAAAGGCTACGATTTTTACAAAAACAGAAAAGAAAGAAAAAAAAGAGAAAAAACCCCGACCAAACCCAACACCTGCCATTAATTATTTCTGTCCATTATCATCTTTTAGCCTCTTCTGATCGCCCCGCTGAAAACTCCCCACCCCATCGGCTCCTCACTGCTCCACCTCCGTCCCTCCTGCCCGGGGCTGGGGGGTCGGGGCTGGAACCTGGGGGTGCGGGGNCCCCGCAGCCACTGGCTTGGGCGTCGTTACCCCCCACCCCCACTGTGCCCCGCAGGTCTGGGGGGTGTTGTCACTACTGCTGTTACAGAGGGGGTGGCAGGGGGTGGTTCCATCCCTGCCCCCCGGGTAGAGGGTGATGGGTGGGTTAGCGCTTCCAGCTGTGGCCATGGTGAGAGTGGCAGGTCCTCACCTCCATCCTGCCCCCTATTCCCCACAGTCACTGGTGTGCGTGTGGGGGGTACGGACAGTCACATCCCCCATCTCCTCCTGCCCCAGGCTGCCTGGTGCTGTGGGGTCTTGCTGTGGTTTAACCCCAGACAGCAACCGCACCATGCAGCCGCTCGCTCACCCCCCCAGCTTGGATAGGGGAGACAATCGGAAGGGTAAAAGTAAGAAAAAACTGGGTTGAGATAAAGACAGGTTAAAAGGTAGAGCAGAAGCTGCGCCTGCAAGCAAAGCAAAACAAGGAATTCATTCACCACTTACCATCAGCAGGCAGGTGTTCAGCCACCTCCAGGAAAGCAGGGCTTCACCACACGTAATGGTCACTTGGGAAGACAAATGCCACAACTCCAAATGTCCCACCTTTCTTCTTCTTCCCCCAGCTTTATGTACTGAACATGATGTCATATGGTATGGAATATCCCTTTGGTCAGTTGGGTCAGGTGTCCCAGCAGTGCCTCCTCCCAACTTTTTGTCCACCCCCAGCCTGCTCACTGGTGGGGTGGTGTGAGGAGCAACAAAGACCTTGAGTGCTTAGAAACAATCAAAACCACCAGTGCCCTATCACACTATCCCCGTACCAAATCCAAAACGCAGCACCATATCCTCTGCCAGTAAGAAAGTCAGCTCTATCCCAGCTGAAAACACAACATGTCTCTTAGAGCTCTAGAGCTGGAGAGCTGCTGTGCTGATGGAGGAAGGTGGAGGACTCTATGCAGAGACATGGTGCCCAGGAAGTGAGACAGGCTGTAATAACACAGGAAGGACCGGAGTGTTCTGAATTCCTGGGGGACCCCAAAACCTGATGGATGGGTAAGTCTTTGCAAAAGAGAGTCATGTCTCCATGAGGAGATCTGTGAAGGGGATGGGAGTTAAAGACCCTCTGTTAGCCCGTGGCACCAATGCTGCTGGTTTTCAGAGAGTATTGGGAGGACGGCAGGACACTCAAGCTCCAGGCACAGGTGGCAGGGCAGGATTTACCTTCTCTCAGAGTAGTGGCCACATAAAGACATGGAGCTTAACCCCTTGGGTAACTAAATAAAAGAAATCATCTCTTGTCAGGACAGAAGGAGACAGTGGGCAACTGCATCTGACACCTGATGGCCACCAACAGGTAGGAAACAACAAGAGATGACTATACACATGTGAGTTTAACGAAGTAAACCTTCAGGGGTCTTAATGTCTCCCTTGTTGCAGATATTTCGCTTCCCCTTTCATCCCCTCCCATTTAATAGTATGTAATGGTCTGGGAGGTCATGAATTCCTGACATTTATTTATAATCACACCCTACGAAGTTCACCACTGTTTTGCTCATGGATATATTTTTCTTTTGAAAAAGCATTGCAAGCAGTAATAAGGCACTGCTCAGCAAAGTGCAGGAAAAAAAAAGTAAGCATGAAATGTCATAGCAAAGTAACCTGACATTTCCTAAGAGTTTTGCAGGCACAAGCCAAGAAATCACTGGGGCTGGAGACTCATAAACAGGTCTCTTCTCGGCTGGTTCAAGTATTAAAGCTTAAAAAGCTGCCTAACGCTTCCACTCCAGCACGAAATCGTAGCCCAAGCTCACAGGTAGACACCTCTAAATCCCTTCCACCCTTTACTTAAAGGCCAGGGCGTTGTGGTTTTCGTGGAAGAGGCTGAAGCCGTGTTTGCCTCATGTGTTGGGGTGCTCCTCCCCGAGACCCCCGTGGATCAGCGCCGTGCTCGGGAGGCGCCCACGCGGGACGGGGCGGGCGCTGGCCAGGGTGCTGAACCGCCGCTCCGTGGGGCCGGCATAGGGGCCCGCCGGGTCCTCCTGCCCTGCAACCAAGTCACTGGTTATTCACAAACAAGAATGAGTTCGTCTTTCCTAGCATTTCCCAGATTTTTTACTTCCCTCTCTGTTCCTATATTTTCTTTTTCAAAATTACCTGCATGGCCAGCTCATTCAGCCCTCCTCTCCATTAATGAGGGCACAGTTCTGGTGAGGAGGCCAGAATAAAAAGGTGGGGTGAAGAAAAATCTGAGTGTAGCTTATATCTTGAGGAAGCAGAAAGTTTTCCAGTCGGCAGCATATCCATATTAAGAGAGTCCTGTCCCATCCCCTGTTGTTCATTCCTGAACAAACAAGCGGTATTTTCAACTCATTTATAGCAGATTTATAGCTGTGTGTCAACTGAAGCAGCAAAAACTTCCTATGGTGTAAAGGAGAGGAAGACAGGAATGGTAAAGGCTTCATGTATAGGATAGAAAAGCAGAAATGGTAATACAGTTTTGGGTTTTGTTGGTTTTTGTGTTGTTTCCTCCCACCCCGCCCCAAGGTTGGACACTGGTGCTTGTGAGGTAAAATTAACTACTCTTATTTGTATCATGGTGAGTTCTTCTCATGAGAGAGTGTATAAGTGGCAGGAAGATACTTTAGATAACATTGGGGTTCTCAATGCTTACATTCAATCTTACTATGCAGAAGTTATGTTAGAAAGGAAAGGAAATTATGGATTAATGTCTCAAATCACACACTATCAGGTCTATTAAAAGGCAGCACTGATACGATCCAGAGAAAAAATGTCTATCTGGAAAGACTGTAACCATGCTTCAGAGTCTCCAGGGTGGTCTTATAAGTGAAATAAATTGCCTCACTACCAAAGACGTCTGACACTGTGTCAGTTCTTCCTTTGTGTACCAAGTCCATACCAAGAAAAAGATGAACTCAGCATGTTCTAACAATACTTTGTTCATCTAAATGACTCAGTGTTTCCTTGGAATAAGATAGTAGAGAAAAGTCATATGTATTTTGTAGCCAACATGAATTTGCCTAATATAAACCATTTTTAACTTCTACAAGGACACACCTAGGTCTGAGGATAAAGGAAGAACGACGCATGTTGTCTACCTTGACATTAGCAAGGCTTATGACACAGTCAGACACAGCATCCTTCTTTTTAAGTTGGGTTATTAAGATCTCAGTAGGTGGATTACTATGTGGGACTGAAAAACTAGTTGAGCTGTCAGGGTCAGAGTGTTTGGGTTAAGGGTTTGTACTCTTTTTGGAAGCTGGTTACAAGTGGAGATAGTTAAATGTTTATCTTGAGGTGTATCTTTTTTAATATCTCTATCAATGACCTGGAGGAGAATGCAGAATGCACCTCATAAACTTTACAGGTGACACTAAACAGGCGGAGGATCAGTTGGTACACTGGTGGGAAGGGCTGCCATTATTCAAAAGGGCACGGACAAGCTGGAGGAATGGGTTCACAAGAACCTTAAGAAACTGAATGAAGATAGATGCAAAGTCCTCGCCCCGAGAAGGAAGAAGTGGTGCAGGCTGGGCACTGACTGACTGGGGAAAAGCTCTTCTGTTAGTTCCTGGTAGACCACAACCTGAACGTGAGCCAGCCATGTGCCCTGGCAGCAATGAAAATTAGCAAGATACTGTGCGGTACTAACAGGAGTGTAGCCAGAGGGAAGTGATTATTCCCCTCTAACCAGAACTTGTTGGACCACATATGGAATATTCTGATTTTTGGGACACCAACAAAAGAAAAATGTTGATAAACTTGATCAAGTCTAGTGGAAGGCCCACCAAAATCATCAGAGGCATGAAACACATACCCTGTGACAGGAGGCAGAGGGAAATGGGCTTGATCAGCCTGGAGACAAGAGGATTTGCACCTGATAGCAGCCTTCCCATGTCTGTGTACAGATACAATGCAGCAGTATTGTACCTAATCACAACCTTCCCATATCTATGAGGAGGTCATCAGGAAGACAGAGCCAGGCTCTTCACAATGGTTCCTGGTGGGAGGGCAATAGACAGTGACATCATCTGAAACAAGAAAAGGATGTCTCTAAGCAATTCAAAGCATGTGGGGCTCACTGTTATGATGAAGGATCTAGGGCAATCCCACACTTTTCTGGAGCAGCAGATGGATGTCAGGAAGGATACTCTAGGTGCCTCAGTTACCATCAGATGCCTAGGACACCTAGGAGTACCTAGTTGAGTCACGTCTCTATATGTCTGGAGCTGAATCCCACCCTCACTCGGCAACAGAAAGCTTTCCTACTTCACTACAATGGGTTCTTTAAAGAGTCATCTGGTAAAACACCGTTCCCATAGCATAAATTTTCAGGTTAGGCTTTCCCAACGTTTGACACTTCCTTTTTATCTTGATGTGAGATTCTCTTAGTATTGTGTGTCAATATTTCATCCCAAAGTGTTGCTTGTAACATTCAAGAAGTAGCAGCGGAATGTGCAACTCGGATGTTTTTTCTTCTTTCTTTCTTTTTTTTCAAAAGCAACAAAAGCAAAGAAAAATCAATGACTCCAATAAAAAAGCTTTTATATGAATTTTGACAACTTGGGCAATCACATAAGTGTCAAATTGCCTTGTCTTCTGGAACAGGATAATTTTAAAAGTTCTAGTCCACCAGGCTGGATATTCTGTGCGAAACCGCAGACACGCTCACAATACTAACTTCACCACAGAGCCTGCCACATGCATTGGATTTCACCTATTGATTGGTTTCTGTTCAGCAAAGTTAATTTTCCAGGAGCAAGCAAATTAATCCTCAGAACACAGTTGGAACTTCTGATGACTTTTTAGTGTTATTGTTGTTTATTGTACAAATGCACCGGAGATTTGACTGTGCAAAATACTCAGCGTTCTGGCCCTAGTTCAGCAAAGCACCTTTAACCTTAGAGTGCAGTGCTTTGCTGGAGGGTGCTGTGCTGCAAATCCATCCCAAAGGCATGCTTGCTGTGTAGCTAAACAATAAAGACAACCTTTTGAATGTCTCTCCTTGCCTCCTTTTTCAACTGCATTTTTTAATAAATAAGTGAATAAATAAAATTAGCCATCCTTCTCCGGCTATATGGCAAAGGCGTTATAAGAAGCTTTTTCTCTGTGGCCTTAGAGTAAGCCTGCAATATCACGTGGAGTGGCTAACAAAGGGGCACACCGGCATGCGACAGTGCTGTTGCCGGGAATATGACTGTTCACTGAATTTTTTGCAGCAGTGTCTCCTACCAAGGGGTAACATCATTTTATGCAATGCTAGCAGCTACTTAGTTTTAGTTCCGTTTTCTCTCAAACACCCCGGCATTATATTTTTGTAAGCAAAAACCACAAGTGATCTTTTTTTGCACACCTGAATAAGCTTAGCTCATAACTTCATTAAAAGGCAGGCTTGTAGCAGATTTCCTCCTCCATATATATATCTATGTAAGTATATAAGCTAGAACTCTGCTTCTAGCCTGTGTACATAAATACGTCATTTTTGTGCAATGCAGATATCTAACGTTGAGTTGCAAGGAGCGGGAGTACAAATGCTTCCTGAAGGCACACAGCTGCTCCTGCAGCACTTGATCACTGCAGACTCACCCCGGGAGCCAGCATTGACAGCAGAATCGTGCACAAATCCTGCTGTTTGTTCTTACAATTTACAGGCAAACACCACTAGATGTCCTCTGCTGCCAACCCTGCTCTTACACACACAGCTAAGTACCGTATCCTTTCCCTACAGTTATGCCCCTTGCATTGAAAACCACATTGCTGCTGCCAGATTAGTACTGCCCGGAGAAGAGAAGGCTCCGGTGACACCTTATTGCAGCCTTTCAATACTTAAAGGGGACTTATAAGAAAGACAGGGACAGACTTTTTAACAGGGCCTGTAGCGATAGGACAAGGGGTAATGGTTTTAAACTGAAAGACGGAAGATTTCTTTTACACTGAGGGTGGTGAGACACTGGCCCAGGTTGCCCGGAGAGGTGGTAGATGCCCCATCCCTGGAAACATTCCAGGTCAGGTTGGACGGGGCTGAGCAACCTGATCTAGTTGAAGATGTCCCTGCTCGTTGCAGGGCAGGTGGACTAGATGACCTCTAATGGTCCTTTCCAGCCCAAACCATTCTATGATTCTATGATTATTTTTGCCTTATTGACAAATGCTATATGACAAGTGTTAGAAGAGGTGAGATTGCAGTGTGTCCTGAACACCTGTACTGAGGAATCGGAGATTTTTAGTTTTCCATACATTCTTGTACTTCACCTTTCTACTCACTCTGTCACCATCCCGTTATTGGGACAGGAGAAATTAGTAGATGAAAAGTCTGAGATTTGGCCTACACCAGCAAAGGACTGACCAAGCTCTTGTCACTGGAGAGCGATTTCTCCATAAACATGATCTTTCCACGCTGATTGTCATCTCTCGTCTTTACACCTCCAAGATCGCTTGGTCTTTCTTGCAAGCTGGAACTTGGATCAGAGCTGAACAAAGCCTGCTAATGGGATTAAAATGTCCTAGTTGGTACATGAACTCACAGTCTGTATGATAATGAAATCCATACATGGGGATTTATAAAAACTGTGTGGTGGGTGGGGAGGGCATAGATACATAGTACAAAAAACATTCTAGATACCTCTCAACAGCGGACTAGAAAGTTTTATGTGCACAGACTCTTTGTGTTTGAACAGAATAATGTATCACAAATGGAAGTAAAAGGATTTCTCTCAAGTGACAAGCAGGTTTATTATCTCCAAAGTTGTCTTTTTCTAGGAATGCACGTTGTGGGTGTCAGTTCGTGGACAGCTTGTGTCTTACACCACTTGCTGGGGGCATTGATTGAGGCTTTTACTGAAGAAAAAAGCTTTTACTGGAGTTTGCACTTCATGATTGTTTTAACTGCTAGTACCCTGGGCTCAGAGCACCGTTAAAGAAGCATTTCTCTGATTTATCACTTGTAAACACGCTCTTATTTCAGGTGGGAGAAAGGAAAAGCTTTTCCCAAAGGGAAACATCTCTTGCTAGATCATTCAGACATTGAATTATTTTTATATAAACTGATAAAAGAATCACAGAATCCCAGACTGGCAGGGGTCGGAAGGGACCTCTGGAGATCACCCAGTCCCACCCCCTGCCAGAGCAGGGTCACCCAGAGCAGGGGGCACAGGAAGGCGTCCAGGCGGGGTTGGAATGTCTCCAGAGACGGAGACTCCACATTTCATTTCATTTATTTAAGGGAAGAGTCTATAATACAGAATTAATTATGAATCACTCGTGCCTTCAGTTTGGCAAGAGCAGCCTAATTTTTGTTGATGAAGCAAATGTTGTCGTCTTACATAAAACCTTTTTCCTGCCCACATATTTTTATTGTCTTAGCGAAAGGATTTGAAAATGTGAGGTCTTATTTTATACTGCTTTATGTTTTGAATGGTTCCTTATTCCTTACACTATACTCATTATTTGTGCTGTGCTTGTGCCTAAATAAACTTAATCTATTGTGCTAGACATTGCGAAGTACCTAATTAAAAAGTGCTGTTTCTGGCCCAAATAATTTTGCCTCCTGGCCATGAATTCAGAAGCAGTTAGAGGGTGACAATTAACTTGTCCTAATTCAAGATACCTTAAAATGTCTTCTACAAGCCGAACTAAAAGCGGCTTTTCCCCAACGTGGCAAATTTCCTACTTTACAATTGAGGGTCCATTTTCTGATGCTTTGTCATAAATCTTTAGTGCCTCCTTAGCTACCACTGCATGATAAACACCAGGTTTATGCCTTAAGCTTCAGGGGTGCATGTACATAGCCACGGACGAGAGACAGCAGGTAATTAAAGCAAACAGACTGGGAAGTTTGAGTTAACGAAGCAGCATTTATTGGCTAAGAGATCAATCTGAATTATCACAATGGCATTTTATTGTTATTTGTCTTTGCAGAAGGTGTAAAGGAGCTGCAATGGTGCACAGAACTGTGCAATAAAGGCTGGAATTTCTTGATCCTTCTTTCCATCTAATATCCAGTGCTGGTAGATTCCCATAATATCGTGCTGTTTTTTCTCTTATTCCAACATTGACCATATAATTACGATATTGGCAATGACTTCCCTGTTTTTCCTGATGCCTCACTTCATATCTACTTGTGAAGTCTCACTTTACATCTAGCTTTTCCAAGTCAGCTTTTTCATCTTCTTTTTTTTCAAGAATCCATATAATCTCACTAAAATCACTGATGCTGCATCCCCTCTTGTTTATACTGCCGTAATCTTTGTCAGCTCTAGTTAAAGCAGGAGTAGGAGGGTCTGGCTCATTATGCGCACGTTCCTCCAGGCACAGAATGGATGTAAAAACAAACTGCAGGGGTGGCTAGTTATGCATTTGCGCTTGGCACCTGGTCTCAGCCGCCTCTCATTTAGTACTTTCCTCCATGAAGATGCATAACCCTTCAGACAGTCCAGTCTGGAAGCTTGCGTGTCCATCAGCAACTAATAAAACCAGCAATACCAGCTGATCGATTTTCTATAGCTCAAAGAGAAACAGAAAGAAAACAGACGTCTACAGCAACATTGAGACGAGATACATCAAAGTCCCCGAGAACAGTGGTGTCTGGCTTGTCTTCTTGAACATCTCAGAACGAAAAAGTTTGTCATGACACTATGAGCCCCCTGAGAAGTGTGTGCTCTGAGTGGCTGCTATATGGAGAGCAGGGTTGAGGGTTTCTTTCTTATTTTTCCTTGTCATATAGGCTAACTCTTGTTCTGTAATTATCTGACTTAAGAAATATCAATCTAAAGATAAGAAATCGCACAGATAATTTCTTACTGATTTTGAATGAATATTTTAAGATAAAAGGAAGCACCAAGTGGTCCTTCAGGGACTTGTGTAGATTTGCAACCAGCTACATCACCATTATAATGTCTCCTATGTAGCAGAACTTGGATTAAATGCCTCATAGGAAAGGAAAATATATCCTGGCAGCACCTCTCATTTCAGAGGTTTCTTTTCAAGGCTCCTAAGAGACCAATTCAGATCATGACCATTGCACATTAGTGTCATAAAGCCTGATCTAGTGTGCCTTATGAAGGAAGATAAACGCAAGATTGTCCTGAGAAAAAACAGCAAAAACTAGTGATGTAAATTCCTATCGTAAGAGTCATCAGCACGGAGCCCGAGCAGCCTTCACTTGTCATTAAATCTGGGATCATAAATGAAATAAGTTCACGCAGCTTTCTGTGCAAACACAGTACACAGAGCTGCAGACCTGGTACAGGGTTTTTTTAACCCCATGTTTCCCACCTCAAAAACTCAACCATAAAACAGTGGAATCAGCTTGCCACCTCATCTCTGACTTAGTTGCTTCTTGGTTATCCACCTGAAGAAGGCTAACTCCTCGGTCTGGATCTCCTTTTCTCAAAGAGATCAAAATCTGGAAATGTAATGATAGGACACGGGGTAACAGCCTCAGACTGAAAGAGGGTAGATTTAGATTGGATATCAGGAAGAAATTCTTTGCTGTGAGGGTGGTGAGCCCCTGGCCCAGGTTGCCCAGAGAAGCTGTGGCTGCCCCATCCCTGGAGGGGTTCAAGGCCAGGCTGGACGGGGCTTGGAGCAGCCTGGGCTGGTGGGAGGTGTCCCTGCCCAGGGCAGGGGGCTGGAACTAGGTGGTCTTTAAGGTCCCTTCCAACCCCAACCATTCTGTGATTCTGTGATCTTCAGGTGAGTTGAGTCAATCCACCCCAGCAAGTCACAGTAGCTCATTTATCTCTTTACCAAGCCCGATCAACAAATGCTGATGGGGCAGGAGATTTCAGGTAAACGCTGCCAGTCTGGCACAACTGCTGGCTTCAAAATTCCTCCCTTTGCCCTTTATTGCCCCGTAATTAAACCCACAGTGATGTAGAGAGCACTTGTAGTTCTGGTCCATCTCATATTGAATTCAGTTTCATTCTTGCTGTAGGTTTTAATGAAGGTCATATCAGGTCCTGACAAAATAAATATTCAACCTTCCAGGCTCATGATGGTTTTGGGTTTGGGCTTGGTTTTTTTTGTTTTTTTCCTTGTTTACCACTATGAAAACTAATCTGCTCCAGTGCATCTGAAATGTGAATGATGCCAAGTACAAATGAAATCATGAATGTTAGCTAGTAACTGCTCTGAGGGCACTAGTCTGAATGATACACAAATTGCAATTATTATATTCTTTTGCCGTATGCCTTCTTGCCTTCAAAAACTGAGTTAGGAAAAAAGTTCCCTTATAGTTTGTCTAATTCGCCGTTTACATTCCCTTTTTTTGTAATCAGCGATTGCACATTAGATAAAGTTTGTCACCATGCCAACCCACTTCGAAAGGTCTTGGACAGGAAATACAGCCAGTGAGGGACAGAAGTTCACGAGAAAGAGCTTCCAACATTCTTCCAGCTGACAGGAAACTACAGTTACCGCAAAGGATTTCTTGACGTTTTCACTCCAAAACATGGGTCAATAGTCAGACATTTAGCTCATGACTCAGGCATGAAAAATGTAAAACATCTGTCCCAAATGTATGCTATGAACACGCTATGGAGAGGTTCGTGACCTTAACATAAAGGCTCATCGGATTCGCTTTTAGAGAGGATGAGTTTTATTTGAAGAACAACCATGTAGGAACATGGTTCTCGATCAACAGTAAATAATAATAGAATATAGCACTATCCTGTGTTATTCAAAAATAGGAAAATAGTCTTTATTTTTACATTCCATTGCATTAGGGCTCATTTTCTTCACTTCCGTTAAGTTTTGGATAAGTAATGGCAATGTAATAGTAGCAACAACAACAATTATATAGAAGCTGAAGCTAGGAGGAGGTCTTACCACTTGCATGGCAGGTGCTTACTTTACTCACAATCACTGTAATAGCAACCTAGTTCACAAACACATTTCGCATGACAGGTGTTTTTTATAAGCCCTGCTTCACGTGATGAAATATTTATCCTTGTTTTGCAGACAGAGGAGTAAATGGCATGCTTGGAAAAAAGAAGTAATATCAGCTGTGCTAGGGAATGGACCCAATTCTCTTCACAGCCAGTCCAATGCCTGTATAGGAACAGATCCCTCAACACACCCTCACTCTTGAAAAGTCTCTTAAGTAGAAGATAGTCTGAAATGCAGAAATAATCATGCGTTCACAGACAAATTAGTGGCGACATCAGAAGTAGACCTCAGAAGATAATCACGGAAGTCCATACAGATGGATACAGATCTGGCGCAGTAAAACCACGTCCCTCCTGTTGATATTTGGCTAGCTGAGAACACAGCAAGACGCGCTCACGTCTGCCTGTACGTGTCTGCCTAGATATAGCCATAAATTCCAGCCTCACGCTGGAATTCTCTCACTGCTTCATCCAGAGTGACGCAGAAGCAAGTTGCTGCTATCGTTCCTCACCATCACTGAGGCACCAAGCAGAGGAACGCAATCGAGCGGTTGGGTTTGCTCCCTACGTTCAAGGCTGGTTTGTGATTCTGAGGCATCTGGAAGGAACAGCATGAAAAATTGCCTGTAAAATCTGCCTGCCTATGGTCAGTGCCCGTCTCTAGTTCTTTTTGTGGCCGTGCAGCATAGTGGGCGCTGGGACCCAGTGGACGTGTGATTTTTAACTACTGATGTATTCTTTCATGCATGCATAATCAACAAACTTTTGGATAATGGATTCTCAATTACTGAAAAAAATATTCATAAAATGCTCTAGGTAGCTCATTTTAGGCCATTACTGTAGCCATCCTGTGAGCTTCTATTTACGTGGCAAGACTTTCTTTTGAATTTCATGGTCTTTAACGTACCTCTTCGATCAATTTCATTTCTTTCCCCTTGTTTCTGCTTCCCAGCAAAACCCTTTTCACAGGGGAGGGTTTCAATGGCTTTCCCAGTCCTGGTGATAGTCATGCTTTTCGTACATTAGTTACCCTTAATTTCCTTCAAAAATCCGAGCAGAGCTGAAGTCTGGGGGAAGGGGGGAAGTGCTCCCTCAGCACCAGGCTCTGCGCTGGTCAGAAGACAGCATTTAATGCAAACATACTCATAAATACGACAGACTCGGGAAGCGGTTTTAAATGTGTATATTGTTGAAGATGAAAATATTCCCATGGGAACCAGTGCATCATCTGCTTCCAGCCTGACGGGGAAGCATAATTTGGATGGGAACAGGTGGAATTCTTCCCAGTGTGTGAGTCATTTTTTCTCTGGCTCCCCTTACAGACTTTGGTACAGATCCTAACGCAACACACGCCATTCTTTTTAGTTCTTTGTTTTTCTCTAAGCCCAATCAAATAGGCAACATGCAGGATGACTAAGCTGGTGGACAGGATTGTATTTTTCAAGGCTGTTGCATTTGGCTGAAAATGGATTATCTTGGTTTTGTCTCTTCGCTCAAATAAAACACAGATGGATAACTTGGGCTGCAGATAACCTTTTTTCCTGCAAAAGAAAAAAAAAAAAAGAGGATTATTTCATACCTCTGTCTGTCATGAGTGCTGTTCCTACAGACTGGGAGAAGGACCAAGGACAGATAAAGTAGAAACAATATTATTCAGTCTTTCCTGAGCAGTTAAAATTTGATAAAAGCTTGGAAATCAGATTAGGATCTGAGTTCACTAAACATCAGGAGTGTCTGCATGTGATTTTTCATTTCAGGTGAATTCTAGTTCCTGGAGAGGCCAACAAATCCTGCATGGAGAAATGCATTAAGAAAGTTCAGTGTATCACGCTCCTTTGTTGTCTCTGTCACTATTCTTTCTGCCAAGGCTCTAGGAATAGTGTAGATGCTGTAGCACAGTACAGATGAGATTTAATGAGAAATACCCAACAGGCTAAGACAGCCTGTTCTGTTGACTAGCTTGAGTTTAGCCCTGTAAGAAGCTTGTTTCTTTATTGATTTTGCGTACATGGATTATTCTCCAAGAGAAGCAAGGAACATCATATACTCAAGTACTTCTGAGATAAACATAAGGGAGAGAGCAGCAGCATGAAGCTCCTCACGCTTGTGGCTCCGGCATCTCAAGCCTGCTGGCTGCCTCCCTCAAGATACCTGAAACGTGACAGAGCAAAAGCCCCAAGTCTTCCCATGAAATTAATTTTCTCCAGGGCTTGAAGGGAAGTGGCATATAAAAGGTGAAAGCTCGGAGTGCTCATAATGTGAACTCCTTCATTCTTTTCTGCTGGGGAGGCGCGGGAAGCATTGGTAACCAGCACACCCCTTGCTGGATTCTCCAAGACCTGAGCCAGTGCTTTTAAGGAGTCTCCCTTGACCGATGTTTCTCACAGAAATGATCTTCCCATGAGGAAGGAGTTCTCATGATTTGTGTCATCTGCTGCGTAAAGCCTTGAGGCTGTTGTTGCAGTCAAGGTTCCCCTCTGCTTCCAAAGGTGTTTGTTTTGCCTGGATGAGAGATTGGAAACATTTGTGAACCGTGAGTGTTTTCACACAGGACAGGAAAGACATTTCCTGGCCAGCCTTAAGCATACCCCACGGTTAGAGGTGAACTCTGACTCAGAAATCCTCTAGTCTGCAAACATGAACAATGAAGAAAACAAGCTCTTTTGTCCCGATTTTATAGGTGACGGACAGATTTTTGAAAAGCTTACCTGAGATGACATGTCTCTGCAGTGTTTCGTAGGCTACCAGGGACTTTTAAAGGCTGCCCTAAATTCACATATAGTACAGCTAGGGCATGCTCCAGACTATCTGGTGGGTTTTGTATCAGTAGATACAGGTCAGTCACTCATCCCATATGGGCAGCAGATGGGGAAATCGCTGGGTGCATCGAGCTTACAGCTGGCTTCATACCTGCCCATGAGGTGCAGCATGGACGCTCCCGTGACAGCTGGAATTGGAACCTAAATCTCCCTCCAGCATATTCCCATAAAAACAGCCTTCACACTGCTATGGATAGCAGGACTGGGTGTATGGATCGTGAGCTATATTTAAAGTTGGGTGGTAAAAGAGTTTTCTCGAACTTACAAAAAAGTTCATGGTTTCACCTATGCTCAGGAGGAAAGCAACACCTTCAAAGATATAATAGAGATAAATAAAAGCAGCTGCCATGGAAAGCCTTGAATTCCCTGGGTCTTTTACTGTGTATGTGGGAAATCTTTCTTCTTTATTTCAAAAATACATGGGGAAAATACGTATTTATGTGTATACATTTGTATACATAAACATATGTCTTCTCCTGAGCACAGTAGGAGTTACACTTGCAGGGATGCTGACAACAAAACCTAGAGCTGTTTTGGTAGAGAATGTCATCTCCGGATACAAATGTTCTCTCTGAACTTTCTTCCAGAATAAGCATATGAACAGATAAATCTCTGATGAAACTCCCATGAAATTACATCAGAGATTAAATCTTGTCCCATGTTCTTCCTTGTTAACAGCTTTCTACCAACAGCGTTGGCTTCCTCTAAAGGCTTAAAGACAGAAAAACCTGCTATACTGACTGCTGCATGTGCCTCTATACTGCCATGATTTAGAGAGGTTTACTCTGAGGACAATGCATCTTGAACTGGGTTGGATGGTCCTTGTGTCTATTGCGTGACTTTCTTAGGAGCACTGTGGAAAATCACACAGATAAGCTGGTAATACAACTAAATTAGTAAAAACGTAGTTATAATGGAAGGAAGCTACAAACCTATCAAAGGCTCTGATTTTATATTTCTACTGCAGCCTGTTGTCTAGCACCACTGCCTGAACAGCCTGGGAAGGAGGTTTCTGTCCAGCCTCCTCTATGGTCATGGTTGTCACAGGGCAACTAAGATCATGGAATCATGCAATTGCCTAGGTGGGACCTTTCAGATCATC
>VWZL01004791.1:112707-122880 GCA_013396915.1 Stercorarius parasiticus | reverse complement strand
CACACTGCTGGCTCATATTCAGCCGGCTGTTGACCAACACCCCCAGGTCCCTTTCCACCAGGCAGCTCTCCAGCCACTCTGCCCCAAGCCTGTAGCGTCCATGGGGTTGGTGTGACCCAAGTGCAGGACCCGGCACTTGGCCTTGTTGAACCTCATACCATTGGCCTCTGCCCATCGATCCAGCCTGTCCAGGTCCCTCTGCAAAGCCTTCTTACCCTCAAGCAGGTCAACACTCCCATCTTTGGGTAATGAAAAGATTACCCACAAGTTTTGGGATCTGGTGTAAAATCTCTGCTGCTGCCTTCTCTATCCTCCTGTTCTGACTTCAGATATCTCATTAAATGGGTCTTCTCGCTTGAGAAGCTCCCAAGAACTACATCCACTTCAAGCCTCGAGATGTTACTCCCTTGACAATGTTTGCCCCATTCCAGCAGTCCTAACGAAGCATCTTGAGCATGATCTGCCAGGTTGCTTTTCGCTCACAGGCAGTAGTTGTTCAAATATTAATTCTAACTCTCATGCTTACAAGGCGTGAGGTCAATCCATGTTACACTAGGCTGTGAAGCAGACTCTCCAGATGTTTACACCCTTCTGTCAAGAGGCCCTAGCCAAACATTGTACAATTTCAGCTTTGAAAAATGCTCTTAGAGCTCATTTGGTAGGCAATTTTGTTTTCATACATTCTGGGGATGATTTATTTGGGCTGCATTTTTATGTTTCTGCTTTTAAGATTGTGGGTGGATGTCGGTTATGACAATTTGTGTCTGGTATTTTGGTATTCTGGTATCTTTGCTTTTATGGTACGTGGATGGGAACTGGTTGCATTTTACAGAGCTGTTTGTTGTAAAATTGCGGGGTATAAATAGGATTGAGAGAAATGGTGTGCCAGTCTCTTGTCCTTAAATTGCCACATTGCACAACAGTGCCATGGACTGGAAATGGATCCTTCAGGATCCTTACTCAGTTGTGGTCTTTACAATCATAATTAACATCTACCTGCGATGGATTGGGTCGGTCCTTCGGAGTTACCTTTGAAGCTTTTCTTCTCAAAAGCAACTTCAGTGTTACCTGTCTAATTCCAATGGTATGGTCTTGCTGTCCACAGAGATTGGAATCTCTTAGTTGATGAAATACTAACAAGGATTGGCAGATGTCTGCTATGGGCCTGAAACAGCATTCTGGTTGGCTTGAGGTATGAGTGAGAGCTATGGAGCTACAGAAGGTTGTATTTTGCAGGATATATTTCCAACAAATATATTTTGTAGCAAATATTTCAACATTTGAAGTTGGTCGTAAAAAATTCAGAATCTCAACTATATTATGAATTCTGATAAACTAAAATGTTTTGTGTTCTCCATCAGGGATAAAATGAACATCTTCTGGAGTTTGTAATGAAAAATGTGAGACAGATCATCAGAAGAATCAATAACCTTGTGACTGGGGCACTTTCCTCAGAGTGGAAGGAGTGACCTAAATTCAAGTTCTTGGTCTGATTTTGGCAGAGTTGGAACTTTCAAGACACTCTTCATGTCCCAGATGAATGGTATGATCAATCTGCTGTTCTGGGTCAAAAGTCAATCAGTTTTGACCAGCGACCCCATGCTGAAGTTGAGAAGAAGTTTATCAAAAATTTTGAGAGGTTTTCTGGATTTGATCCTAGACCTGCAAAAAAAAAAGTTCATACAAGCAGCTTTTCCCAGTCCTCGGATTAAAAGCCACTGGGTAGTTGTTGGCTTGTTTGATCCCTGTCCCCGGATGCTGCCTAAAAAAAAAAAATCTTTGTTTTGCTCACTTCTTATCCTCAGCTTGGGACATGGAATCCAATTTTCTAAACCATCTGCTAAAGCAGCTAAACGTTAGCAACAGAAATATGCAGCTGATTTCCAGGAAGAGGACAGGCTGTTATCTAATTGTATCGTCTGTGCTGAATTGGAGGGTTCCTGAGCAGTTAAACAAGTGGCTTTGCTTGTTCCTAGTGTTATTTGGCACTGCGCCTTGACAGATAGATTTTTGCGGGCTGCAAATAGCACAGGGGCTTGAGACCGGTAATGATAAAAATTCGTGAGAGGACTGGCTGCCCACACAGGAGTACAACGCCCTGAGGAGAGCGAGAGTATTATTTGTACGTTGTATTTTCCATTGTGTTTTCTCAGTGTTAGGACCATCTGCCCTTCTAAATTTCACAATTTCCAAAGGCATAAGGTTATGCCATTTAAGTTACATTGTCACAAAATGAATAAACCCAGTCCACATGCGAAAATCATTCCTTTACTGACATCTTACTGAGCTTTCTTGTTGACAGGTATGTTTAGCATCATCAGTGGCCACACTTCTGCTTTTTAAATCTTTTCTTGAAGCTTCATCTCACATAAAAAGTAAAATGGACTAGTATGACTCATACGTGAAAAGAAAGAAAGAGAAATATATTTATGCAGCAAAGTTCAACAGACTTCAATTTTAACTGTCAAGCACTCCGTATAGAAAGAAACCCTACTCCAAAAAGCTTCCCGTCTGCAAGATTTAATTGCAGACTTCTGGGAGTTTATTCCCCGAGTGGAGTACAGCGAGTCCTGTTCATTTCTCACATCCCTTTAATGCTGACTTCTGTGCATTTCCCATGTGAAGTCATCCAAGTAGATTTGCAAACTCTCTTGATTTCACACAAAGATACTGCCCTGGGATCCTGGCACCCACGTGAGACAAACACCCACCAGTGCGTCTGAATCAGAGGACCTTGCTATACTCTCTACCAGATCTCTGACGCACATGGTGGCCCCAGCTGAGGCTGCCCTACCCTACCAGGCACTCTGCAAGCAGAAAGGGAAAAAACAACGTGGTGGAAAGGAGTGATGCTCAGAGGCGCAAACTGGCCAGCGGTCACCCCTTAACAGGAGCATGAATCACACCCAAACCTGTGTTCCGTTCTGTGATAACGGCACCAGACCTCCTCTCACTGTCTACCCAAACTCCTGACAAAATGCCATCAATGAAAACACAAATCGTTGAAGCTGAATGTCATCTGTGCTTGCACCATGAAATGACAGCTTCCTCTCTTGTTTTGCTCCACGGTTCCTGTTCTTGTGTGCAGCGAGTCCATTTAGTGACTTTTGGAGTGAAAATAAAAACTGTGTTTCATTTTATGAAGTTATCTTCAGAAATGATGTATGTAATTGGAAGAGAGAAAAGCCATTAGGATGCCTGAAGGCTTATGCTGGGAGGCACCCCACTGCGCTCACTTCAGTTTTCTGAACACGTGTCTGATAACTGAATGGGCTCAGGAACCCCTGGAACAACGGGAGGATGGGGACGAGCCATACTTGGGCATCTCAAGCCCTGCCTATATAATGCTCATCTGCTGTTGTCACCATTATTCCTCCGGTGCCAAGGCTGTCTGATGTTAGACAATGGAGCCTAAATTCACCCATGACGTAACTCTGTCAAAGGCCAGCAGAGCTCCACCACCAGAGGGATTAATCCCTCCTAAATCTTTTTCAGTGTTGGACGTGCTGCCGCTGATGTGTTAACGACTCCTGACATGTGCTGCAGGAGCGTCTTTGCAAAGCAGCTCACTGGGAATCTCTCATGTAGCTCAATTAATACTAATTTACATTACCGGGAGGTGGTGTGCATTTCCCACATGCCGTCTGGGAAACAGACCCAAAGAAGCTTTCATAACGAAGCGGATCACAATGGGAAGCGGCTGGCTGATCCACGCAACCTCCCGGTGAGGGTAATCCCAGCTCCAGCAGCGGAGAAGTAAACAGAGGGGCTGGCTGGATGCGGGCGTGTGGACGGTGCTAAGAGAGAGCAGGAGACCTGCAGGGTGCTTGCTCGCGAGGAAGAGGATGCTTCAGGGACAGAGCAAAGGTCTGAGCTGCCGCCTTTATCACAGACACGATCCAGCTGGATGAAACCTCCAGCAGAAACCTGGCTGAAGGCTTGGTGATAAAGACAGCAGGAAAAAAAAAAGAAAAGGATTACATAGATGTCACGCAGTAGTGCTTTTAAGAACCAGGAAGAAAGCAGGTCATTTTCTCTGAAATACCGGATTTATGATCTGTGTGGAAATTGCAGTACATGAAGTATTTGCCACTTTTCCATTTGTGGAGAAGCAGAGATCAAAAATGAACAGGGCAAACCCATTCTGGGAAAATACACCCCAGAAAGGGAAAGGGTTTGAGGCTCAATAATACTGTTTTAGGACACGTGTGAAACTTAACCTGAAGTACTGGATACAACTCTGGTTACCCACACTAAAGAAATATTAAATTTTCCTGGAGGCTGTGCACAGCCTGTAACCTGAGACACCTGGGGAACACGGGCCCTGTTTTATGACATACTTTGTTTTATGAATACACTTTTGCAAGCCAATCTGAAAAAAAAAAAAATCAGTCCTGCACCTCCCGTTCCCTGCCCTCTGTGTGCTGCGCCGGAGGCAGACCGTGGCTCTGGTGACACCGTGGGAAGTCCCCCACCTCTGGTCCCCCTCCGTGGAGGCAGGGTAGAGCCAGGCACAGGATCTGCCTCCCCCCTCCACGGTTTTGTCGGGACTCTGGTTTCTGGCAGCTGACAAGAAGGGACCCCTCTCGCTGCTTCCAGTGCGCTGGGACAAGGTGGCTTCTGTGGGACAGCCGTGACACCTAGTGGTCACACAGGCGAGGTCCCGGGCAACCAGGAGCTTGGAGACCACCTCGCAGGTCTTCAGACCCCACCAAGGATAGCAAAAGGGCACCAGGTTTCTGTAAGAGCACCCTTGGGAGCACCAGGCACATTTTCAAAGGATCTCCACACATTTCAGGAAGATTTTGCTCTGTTCAGATTCCCTGCGGGTCTTTTGAGAAGTCCTCTTTCCTGATGTCACCCTCCTGATACACACGGGTGGGTTTTGCTCCTCTCCAATGCCTAGGAGCCAGCCCTGCTGCACTGGGCATGTGGCGACCATGCAGAAACTCAACCACCCACCTTGAAACCAGTTTAGATGATGATGATAATCGCTGGATTTGGTTCTAAAATCCATACTTGCCTCTGTGCAATAACCTGTGGCCTTCATCTCACTTATTAACAGGGTCAAAAAACTTGTTCTCGGGTTTGGTCGAAGCAAGTTTGGGGTATTCTGCCTGGTTCCTGGCTCCTGTGTCCACGTGCCCTCAAGTCTCTGCAGTCCATCTGCAGCTTTGTTGAGCAATGATTGCTGAATAGTACGTCTGACCTGTAACTTGATCCAAGGCTCAGCAGATGTGGCCAACAAATGCATGTACTTTTACTGATTTGTTTGCTTCTTTGACCAGACAAACAGTTTGTTTATCATGGTGGGTGGTTTACTTTCCAGAGGCTTAGCCCTAATATTATACTAATTTTTCCGGCAACGAGATGAGCTACTTGTCTTGATCAGCCTCCTAAAATACAAATTTTAATATTCCAAACTCCACTGGAGATGGCAGCAATGGTCATTCCTATCATCAACCCCATCCAAGCATGCAAAAAAAAAGGGAAAAAAACTAAACTAAGAAGGGAAGTAGATGCAGCAGCGCTGGGAAGTGAGAAATTAAACTTCTCGTTCGCAGGCCTCCAGACTGGGGTCTAAAGCCCTGCTTCAGGTGCAGCTGCTGAGGCCATCCTGCCTGTGCCCCAGTGATGATGGCTGTACGAACAGCTGCACGTGAGCCATGCACACAGACAGCACGTTCCCTCCAGGGCTAACTGTGTGTCTTACCACAGGGCTATTTCAAACACCTTTTTATTTAAATTCACCTTACTTAAATACATTTAAGATTCATAATTAGAATTCAGTATTTAACAATTTTTAATTTAATTTGGTGTGTATAAAATTCACTTTAAAGATTGTTTGGACACTTAAAGAATGTTCTGATAAACTCATATGGAGGATGAGAGAGAGAGTTGAGTGTCCCCAAATTACTGACGCTGAACTTTGTATACAAAATTCACCCAGGTGCTAGTAATGCAGGCGAGCATTGTGACCACATGCAGATATATGAACACATACATGTGTGAGGGTGGGTTTAAACAGGGCACACTCCCAGAACTCCACACCAGTGACCTACACTCCTCCACCCACATGAGCTACTGCCCACTTTGCACTTACGTGTCCCACAGTTCGTGTCCAGAGCCTTTCTAATACAGACAATAAACTGCTGTACTGAAGATGAGGAGCAAGTGCTGATGTATCGGAGGGCAAGGAGATCTGCATGAGGCATCAGAAAACCTGAGAAGTCTAAACCAGAGCAGGACTGCGAGTGAGCTCTGTGTGCCTCAAGGGGTACGGTCGGTGCTCTGCAGGCGCTGGGTAAATCATTTACGGGCAACGGCAGGGTGATGAAGGTGCTGCAGGGGGAAGGAGACAAATGAGACCATGGGGAATGATTGACTACAGTTAAAGGTCACAAACCTTTGTAAATATATGGTAGGAACTGAGTCAATATGTGGTGAAAGATTTACAAGGCCCGGGTGGGCATAGGAAGAGGGCTTGGGGTGGCAAATTTTGCACCATAAAAGTTGATGGTCCTGTATTGGCAGGAGATGAGCAAGCCTGGCAGATCCTTGGTAGCAAAGAGTAAGACCTAAGCCTCCAATTTCAGAAGAGACTGACACCTTTTGAAGCCCCAGTTGGGATGGTCTATGGAAGTCTTCACGTCATAGATTGTCACAGTCTCAAATAACCTAGAAGCATCTCCTTCTGGCTCTCTGTGTAGGATGTACCTGCTAAGGAGTTGCGTCAGAGCCTTCTCCTGAAAGGCCCAGAAATTGTGTAAAGAAACGTAGTTAAAAAGCACGAGGGCGATAGGAAGGAAGAACAGCTTGGGTACAAACTTTCACAGGGGNCCTTTGACTGGCCAGTCACCAGCTGAGCTTTTGTGTGCATTTGGGTGGGGTATGAGCAGAAGAGATCTACAAAATTTTCAGCCCTTAGACTTAAACCAGGAGAAAATAAGTTCCAAATCTACCCCGAATCAAGAGATGATGGAGATTCTTATTCTTCAAATACCATTTTATTTAAGCTGTGTCAGAAGGAATAAAAATTTATCTTGAAAATCTTTGTGGTCATTTTTAAAACTTAAAAGTTCCCTTTTCATACCAGAAAATAAAAATATTTTTATTTCTAATCAGTTTAAATTGTATTTTTCATTTCAAAAGTGTCAAGAGAGCAAGGACCCAAAGGGTGTCTGGGGCTGAATGCCATCGAGCCAGGAAAGAGGCAGGATGGCATCTCTGAGCAGCCACTCGCTGCTTGCAGACTTCATTTGTACACCCTGAAACCATGAGCATGAGCTGAAACCAGGTGAAATTCCAGGCATTCATTCTTTATTTAGTCAAATTCTTTCCTCCTCCCAAGCGGTCAGGCCTCTGCCTTGGGTTACGGCTGTCCTTTCACTCCTGAGGCGCAACCTTTTCGATTGTTTCAACAGGAAAGCTTTCCACACAATCTGTCAGACTGAACACTTACAGCATTTAATAAAAGTCTGAGCACCCTAGGACTTGGAGAAATGCACCTCTTGGTTTCCTCTGTAGAGGCAATGGGATAAGGTCGCTGCGTGTCTGTCTGCAGGACAACACTGCTCATGCATAGCTAAACTGACGGCAGAATTTGTTCATTATTCCTCATTCCTGGATTAGTGTAAGGACGGAAGGATCATGAAGGATGCTAACTGGAGCACAGGTTTTAACCTTTTTTCAGTTTGCACTTCCCCACAAATTTTCAAGACTTGATGCAGGGCGCTACTGACGGCAGGGTTGTTTTCCTAGGCTTGCTCTCGCGGGCACGGTGGAGGTTACACGTGGGAACGCACCAGTCTGTGGCCATCGGAGGAAAGGGGCTGCTCAGAAATGAGAAGTTCCTCTTGAATCTGCAGCTATTGCACTTTGATTTGGCGAGCGTGTTCCCTGTCAGCAGGGTGGAAAGTCGATTGACTTAGGGATAGGGGGAAGGTCCTGTGTTCATCACTGAGAAATTCAGTTTCCGGGTATAAATGGAAGATTTCTCACACTGTCAGAGCTGCAGGCTTGTCTTTGGCAGAAGTCACAGACTCACAGAATGGTTGGGGTTGGAAGGGACCTCTGGAGGTCATCTCACCCAGCTGTGGCGATGTGCTCTCCCCCTTCCCCCCCGCCGCACCCCCGGGCTCCTCNAATGTGGTGAAAGATTTACAAGGCCCGGGTGGGCATAGGAAGAGGGCTTGGGGTGGCAACTTTTGCACCATAAAAGTTGATGGTCCTGTATTGGCAGGAGATGAGCAAGCCTGGCAGATCCTTGGTAGCAAAGAGTAAGACCTAAGCCTCCAATTTCAGAAGAGACTGACACCTTTTGAAGCCCCAGTTGGGATGGTCTATGGAAGTCTTCACGTCATAGATTGTCACAGTCTGAAATAACCTAGAAGCATCTCCTTCTGGCTCTCTGTGTAGGATGTACCTGCTAAGGAGTTGCGTCAGAGCCTTCTCCTGAAAGGCCCAGAAATTGTGTAAAGAAACGTAGTTAAAAAGCACGAGGGCGATAGGAAGGAAGAACAGCTTGGGTACAAACTTTCACAGGGGCACTGTGAAAATGCCGGCAAATGAAAGACCTGGCTGAGGCATAATTCACACCACTGAGAGCCAAGTGCAAATAAAATGAGTCTGCAGTGAGCGTGGCAGCCTGCTGAAGCACACCATGTGCAGCTGACATGACAGACCCCTTATCAAAGCTACTTTATCTGCCCAGAGCTGAGGTGCTGGGAGCATTTGTGCTGATGGAACAGAACAGGTAGACAAATAACGTGTCAGCTCACTGATCCCTTGGTCCCAGCTGAGTCAATGGAGTGGATGCAGGTTTTAGAGTCTAGAACACTTTTCCCTTTGACTGGTCAGTCACCAGCTGAGCTTTTGTGTGCATTTGGGTGGGGTATGAGCAGAAGAGATCTACAAAATTTTCAGCCCTTAGACTTAAACCAGGAGAAAATAAGTTCCAAATCTACCCCGAATCAAGAGATGATGGAGATTCTTATTCTTCAAATACCATTTTATTTAAGCTGTGTCAGAAGGAATAAAAATTTATCTTGAAAATCTTTGTGGTCATTTTTAAAACTTAAAAGTTCCCTTTTCATACCAGAAAATAAAAATATTTTTATTTCTAATCAGTTTAAATTGTATTTTTCATTTCAAAAGTGTCAAGAGAGCAAGGACCCAAAGGGTGTCTGGGGCTGAATGCCATCGAGCCAGGAAAGAGGCAGGATGGCATCTCTGAGCAGCCACTCGCTGCTTGCAGACTTCATTTGTACACCCTGAAACCATGAGCATGAGCTGAAACCAGGTGAAATTCCAGGCATTCATTCTTTATTTAGTCAAATTCTTTCCTCCTCCCAAGCGGTCAGGCCTCTGCCTTGGGTTACGGCTGTCCTTTCACTCCTGAGGCGCAACCTTTTCGATTGTTTCAACAGGAAAGCTTTCCACACAATCTGTCAGACTGAACACTTACAGCATTTAATAAAAGTCTGAGCACCCTAGGACTTGGAGAAATGCACCTCTTGGTTTCCTCTGTAGAGGCAATGGGATAAGGTCGCTGCGTGTCTGTCTGCAGGACAACACTGCTCATGCATAGCTAAACTGACGGCAGAATTTGTTCATTATTCCTCATTCCTGGATTAGTGTAAGGACGGAAGGATCATGAAGGATGCTAACTGGAGCACAGGTTTTAACCTTTTTTCAGTTTGCACTTCCCCACAAATTTTCAAGACTTGATGCAGGGCGCTACTGACGGCAGGGTTGTTTTCCTAGGCTTGCTCTCGCGGGCACGGTGGAGGTTACACGTGGGAACGCACCAGTCTGTGGCCATCGGAGGAAAGGGGCTGCTCAGAAATGAGAAGTTCCTCTTGAATCTGCAGCTATTGCACTTTGATTTGGCGAGCGTGTTCCCTGTCAGCAGGGTGGAAAGTCGATTGACTTAGGGATAGGGGGAAGGTCCTGTGTTCATCACTGAGAAATTCAGTTTCCGGGTATAAATGGAAGATTTCTCACACAGTCAGAGCTGCAGGCTTGTCTTTGGCAGAAGTCACAGACTCACAGAATGGTTGGGGTTGGAAGGGACCTCTGGAGGTCATCTCACCCAGCTGTGGCGATGTGCTCTCCCCCTTCCCCCCTGCCGCACCCCCGGGCCCCTCCTCAAGCCATAACCATCAGTGGGAG
>VWZL01004791.1:96447-112585 GCA_013396915.1 Stercorarius parasiticus | reverse complement strand
GGGAGGGTCTCCCTGACAGCTCTGTCTGACCCTGTCCTCTATGCAGTAAATATTCAAGTGCACCTTGCCATCGAATCTCATAAAACACTGTCGCATTCACTACTAACTTTGTTAAATAACTGGTTTACATTAATAAATATTTCACTATTTCTCTCTTATGAGTGAAGTTAATGTCTACGCGNCCTAGATATTTTGTTCCCATGCGCATATGACTCTAGGTGAATTATCTTACTCTATAAATAGTGGACAACTGTTGACCAAGTCTGGGACTAGGATTGGATCCAGCCACACTTAGACTGCTCTCTGAGAAGGAGTTTAGAAAGCCAGGGGGTTCTTTCTGAACCTCGTGACTCAACGGGAGGGTCTCCCTGACAGCTCTGTCTGACCCTGTCCTCTATGCAGTAAATATTCAAGTGCACCTTGCCATCGAATCTCATAAAACACTGTCGCATTCACTACTAACTTTGTTAAATAACTGGTTTACATTAATAAATATTTCACTATTTCTCTCTTATGAGTGAAGTTAATGTCTACGCGGACAACACCAACGTCCCTGCTCAAGCAGGGACACCTCAAGCTGGCTGCCCAGGACCGTGTCCAGCTGGGTTTTCAATATCTCCAAGGCTGAGAGCCTACAGCACCTACGAGCAACCTACGCCAGCACTTGGTCACCCTTGCAGCAAAAAAAAAGTGTTTCCTAATGTTCAGATGGCACCTCTTGTGTTTCAGTTTCTGCCCATTGCCTCTGGTGCTGGCAGTGACACCACCGAGAAGAGCCTGCCTGCCTCCATCTCCTCTGCACCCTCCCTTTAGGTATTTATATATATTGATGAGACCCCCCCCGAGCCTTCTCTTCTCCAGGCTGAATGAATGTTCCCAGCTCCCTCAGCCTTTCCTCATAGGAGAGGCGCATCATCTTCATGGCCCTTCATTGGACTCTCTCCCGCTGCAGGTGGGACATACTGGGGTGAGTCCAGTAGCGGTTGGTGGCAAGGGCTCTGCTGCTAAACAGTGAGTGAAGATTCGGAAGGGTTGCTTTCTCCAGGCTGGTGTTCCCAGAAGGAAAGAAAGGAGAAAAAAGCCCACTCCTTTCCCTCTCACTGCAACTGTCTGGATGAATGAGCGATGGCTGGTGAGTGGGCAGTGTGGTCTGTCGAGCCCACATGCTGGTTTCTCACGTTTCAGTCAGTTGTTTTCACCTTTCTGCCAAGTAAAAATAACATGCTTCCAAGGGGCTTTGAGTCTGGTGATGTGGGAAGAACCACCTGCTAAAAAAACACTAGGGAAGTTTTCCTGTTAATTTGTCAAAGGCAGAATTTTAATCTATCTTTGTGGGAAAAAGGACCCCTGAAATCATTGAACCAACCCCGTGCTGAGGGGCTTAACATACGGCAAAAGTCACAGGAGCAGTCAGGAAAGTGTGGTGTTTAGTTAATGAGCGTTTGCAGCAGTCCACGGAGGGCCCTGCTGAGGCCGGAGGTGTTTTTTGCCTCTTACTCCAAGGGAGAGACTTTGTGGGTTGTATAAAAACAAAGCGTTCCCTGGCTCTGAGATATCTTTGGTGGAAAGGAACATCCTGGATTGGGCAGACTGGTATTATTTAGCTGTGTAGGGTACAGCAGCTGAACAACCCAAGCTGGAAAGCTTTTCTTTTGGCTTCTGCTTCCTTGGCACACCCTTCTCCATCCATGGGTAGGGGGCCCAGGAGGCAGAAACCCTGGGTGATCACAGAATCACAGAATGGTTCGTGTTGGAAGGGACCTTAAAGATCACCTAGTTCCAGCCCCCTGCCCTGGGCAGGGACACCTCCCACCAGCCCAGGCTGCTCCAAGCCCCGTCCAGCCTGGCCTTGAACCCCTCCAGGGATGGGGCCTCCACCCCCTCTCTGGGCAACCTGGGCCAGGGGCTCACCACCCTCACAGCAAAGAATTTCTTCCTGATATCCAATCTAAATCTACCCTCTTTCAGTCTGAGGCCATTACCCCGTGTCCTATCATAACACTCCCTGACGAAGTGTCCCTCCCCATCCTTCCTGTAGGCCCCCTTTAGGGACTGGAAGGGACTGGAAGGTCTCCTCGGAGCCTTCTCTTCTCCAGGCTGAACCCCCCCAACTCTCTCAGCCTGCCTCACAGCAGAGGGGCTCCTTTGATCATCTTCGTGGCCCTCTGCTGGACCTGTTCCAACAGGTCCATGTCCTTCTTGTGCTGAGGGCTCCAGAGCTGGACGCAGTACTCCAGGTGGGGTCTCACCAGAGCGGAGCAGAGGGGCAGAATCCCCTCCCTCAACCTTCTGGCCATGCTGCTTTTGATGCAGCCCAGGATGTGGTTGACTTTCTGGGCTGCAAGTGCGCATTGCCTGCTCATGTTGAGCTTCTCGTCCACCACCACATGATGCACCCATGTGTGGGTTGTGCCCAGCAGGACCATGTGGGAGCGTGGGTAGAGAGCAACGCTGCCTCGGCAGGAACATCCCTGGTCCCCTGGACATCCCCCAGCACTGCGTGGGACTGAGAATCCCACTCACACCACACACCAGGACAGTCTAACCCATGACTTTCTCTAAGCAGTGAACATGGTCAAAGTCCTGCTCCCTGGAGAAGGTCAGAGCCTCCTGGTTAATTTAATGGGAGAAGCAAGACTATCCTGCTTGTTCTCAACAGAAGTTAATGGGGAATGGGAAAGTGGCTGAGGTCCATGTAAGGTCTCTAGAACATCCAAAGTCTCATCCTGAGTCTGGGAAGCACTCGGCTGGCCCTCAAGATCTAAAAATGAGATTTCAGGGCTCACTGTTAGAAAAGCAATTAAATGCTCTGCTCTGAAGTTGGTGGGACACCAGAGTGCTTTCAGGTCTCAGACTGTGCTTCGTGGTGGTGACATGACATCCCCATGTGCTGGCAGATCTCAGGCAGTGTTGCTCAGCCAAGCAGCCACAGCTCCCCATAGTACAAAGGCAAGTGGGTCCATGTCCTAGCAGAGCGATGTTCCACTAGAGCTTTTGCAGCTACAAGTTTTGCTGAAGCTGTTTTTGAAGACATTATGGCAATTCTACACAAAGTTATCATTAGGAGAACTTTTAAATTAAAAATGCAAATGTATATACGTATGCGTACGTACCCTATACTTGCTACTTACCAACTTACTGTGTTTGTCCTCAGAAAAAGAGGTTTCCACATCCAACTGTTTCTTACGACGGATCAAGAAGGTCTGAGCTATACCATCATAATCACATAATCACTATGATAAACAACAAATTGTAGAAAAAATTTTGTGACATAGATCGCTGAAAATAATGCATACGAAAATGTACAGATGCCAGACTGGACATTTGGAACGTTCTGCTTATTGACACAAATAAAAATGGTCTTTCATTGCTTAATCCAGTGCATGCTTTCTTCTCTTTTTTTATCAACCTCAAAATCTGTTATAAAAGTTTCATGTGTATTTGCTAATGACACATTAACAGTGGTTTGAATAAATAAAGTGCGTTTTCCTTCATCCCCGCCTGTCCCGTTGACTTAGCCTGGAAATCCTGAGGAGGAACTTTTGTTTGCAAAACTAGCCACAGAAAGACAGTGGTGTGAATTCTGGCCTGCGGTGTTTGCACAAGCGCTGGCAGCAGAACTAACACAACTACTCATGGGAATTTGTTTCTGCAAGGTTAATGTCACAAATGATTTATTGAAGCCTTCCTCCTGCTCAGCGGTCTGGCATCCAGCAGGCGAGCAAACAGTCCCCCCATGATTTCAGAGAGCTCGGAGGCTGCTCACTGAGCAAACACTCCAGATCAGAGTCAATATTTTGGGACTAATCAATCAAATGGTATTTACTCCCACAAAATTTAGGTTGAAACACTTTGAATCAAGAGTCAAAATCGATGTTTTTGAAGATAAATCCATTTTTTCCTGTTGATGCGTTAAAGTTGATCAGGGAAATTGGTGAGATAGTTTATCCAACTGAAGTTATACTTACATTATGTAGAATAATTTTAAAAACCCCAGATTTTTAGTGAAATGACGGAAATGAATATGTCTGTCCTCATGTGTACCCATTTCGAGAAGAAATAGGATTTGTATGGTGTTGCCAACACTCGTGCCATGGAAATGCCCCTTCCAATCCTTTCTCCATTACTCCTTATTCCAGAGAGTTTGGTACATCTTTAAAATGTCTTCTTTCTTTCCAATCTCTATTTGCTTTACCAAATGCACACTGAAACCAGCTCTTCCTTCATGAGCGATAACTATAGAAATCTGCATTCATAGGGCCCTGCTGAACTGCTTGTAGAGCTCCCAGAACCAAGCCCAGCCCTCAGGGAATTTAATTTATACGGCGACCAGATTGTAACCATTCCTATGGTTGCTTATGGCCGAGGCAGTGGTTACTGAACCCAGCTAAGAAGGATCGTTATTCTTTTTTTCTGTTTATTTACCAGACAAATGACTATTACCTTCACGGATATAACATGTTACGTTCTAGTCAGAGCCAAAACCACTTTCCCTCACCTCCAGCAGATGTTAGGTGGTTTAAAGTATCAAACAGCAACCTGAGATAGTGGCTTGGAGCTGGCGATACCTCCAGGCCCCTATCAGATTGAGCTGAAATGCTAGTTTTGTCCTGTTCAAATGCCAGCTTAAAGTGTTCCCGTTAATTTGAGGACATGATTAGGGCATATTAAGCCATAAATAAAAAGGGGCTAAAGGGTGTTATGTTTGCTGTTGGACTCGATGATCTTAAGGGTCTTTTCCAACCTAGATGATTCTACGATCAGCTGTGGAGAGACATGCACTTTGCGAACGACCGCATTTATTGAAAACCTCCCACTCTCAGTTTTTGCCTCTGCTGGCACCTACAAACCCTTCAGCTCTGCGCAGAGCTGGGTGCTGCCTCATCTGCTTTGGGCCATGGTGCCCAGATCGGTTTAAACACCCCACACCTTTGAGGTGTCGCATGCTGTGCCTTTGCCGGCAGCCCCATGGGAATGCCAAGCATCCTCAGCTGGCTTGGGGACAGACGTCTGCCCATGCTTTGGGGCACCTTGGATCTCTCCTTCCATGCTGTTCGAGTTTGCATCTCTCTGGTGTCTTCCTTCCTCCTTCCTCCCCCCTCCTTGAGGAAGAAATCTCTTTCCCTCTTTAAATGAGTGGTGATGAGCCCACAGGTGCAGCAGGGAATGGGATGGGAAGTGCCAGTTCTTATTTTTGCTGTGAAGCCACTCACATGGAGATTTTTCTCCTGATCACCCCACTCTGTGTGCCTGTTTGGGCCAACAAATCCTCAAACCTCTTGGTCTTCTTCTCTCACTAGGAGGTTAGTTGGGCTCTTCTGGGGTTGCGGGGAAAGGCTTTCAAAGCTGAGCATTTAAAAACTTGTGCCTCTTCTGCTTCAGTTGCTTTAGCAGAGCTGAGGAGGCGGGGAGGTCCCAGGCACTGCTCACATGCCGCCTTCCATACGCTGACTTCCTCTGCATATAGCCCAGTAGCGAAGTAGTGTCACAGAATCATGGGATCATTTAGGTTGAAAAAGACCCTGAAGGTCATCAAGTCCAACCGTTAACCTAACACTGCCAAGTCCACCACTAAACCATGTCCCTCAGCACCACATCTACACGTCTTTTAAATCCCTCCAGGGATGGTGACTCCACCACTTCCCTGGGCAGCCTGTTCCAATGCTTGACAACCCTTTCAGTGAGAAACTTTTCCTCATATCCATCCTAAACCTCCCCTGGCGCAACTTGAGGCTGTTTTCTCTTGTTCTATCATCACTCACATCCCAACAGCCAGGGCAGCTCTTGGATCCTGCTCTCCCTCTTATTCCACCATGGCAGGGCCATCCCGTCTGTGACACCAGACAGCAGCTTGGGAGCAGATTTGGGAATGGGCCTGCAAACTCCTGACTGCTGACGGGGGCCCAGGCTGCGGGAGGGACTCGTGGGGCTGCAGAGCACAGCTACTGGAAAGGCCATACAAGCGAGGAGAACTGGGTTGGTGGCCATGTCTCTCAGACTTGACTTTTCACAGCCAAAAAAAAGAAAAAAACACCTGACATCCCAAGGAGACGGGGGCAGGGGGAGGGATGTGGCCCTGCACAGCGTCCTGGTGCATCCCAAAGCTGGCAGGAGTCTGTCAGACAAATGCTCTCGGGCATTTTGGAGAGGGAGGGACCTCATGAGCTCACAGAAGCAAAACCTGGCTCATCCCGTGGTAAACTAAGGGCCGACTTTGCCGTCGCTGACAGGATGAGTTACGGGTGTTGCAGGATGAGACCTGCCCCTTTCCCTGCTTTGGTTATAAAAGCGTTCTCCAGGGAAGCAGGAACAGCTCCTCACTTCTTTTGGCTCCGCTCAGGCCGCAGCTGTAGAAACATGATTGTTTTGTGAGTGGAATGGTGTTATTGTTTGTCATAACTTTCATATGCTGGGGCCTCTGTAGCTGATTTTTTTCAGCACTTTATATATATATTTTTATATATATTCCCTCCTTCTCCGAGAACGCCTCGTCCCCATTTCCAGGCCTCTCCTGCACCTCCCACCTTTCAGAAAGATGCCACAGTTTTATTGTGGTTCACTTGTGCGTGACTCTGCAAATACTTCTTGCTTCTGCCTGGGGCCTGCCAGCTTTTTCCCACCACTGCCAATGGCAGCAGAAAGACGCAAGGCTATCACCTCCGGCTGGAGGCTTGCCTTTCTGCTGGGCTCTCCCAGGCCTTTTTCTTTTAAACATAAGCAGCGTGAGGTGAAGGAAGAGATCGTGTTAAGTCTTTTGAATGACCTTTTTGGAGTATATGTGCTGCTGGCTTCTGCTACCGGCAGCTTTCCTCTCCACAGCAGGGGATAGATGTGCCTTTGGCCCTTTTGCCGCACTATTACGTTATCAGGTCTTTTTTGTTTTTTCCATGAGCAGTGTTAGCAACCTGCTGTAGCCACGCCAGCCCTGAGCCCAGGGCTGAGCAAGGAGAGACTAGTATTAAATGGAGGGTGAGCTCGAGATTTCCTTAGCTGACGCACTTAGTACAAACCATCGCTTATGGCCTGGGGCCATCAGATGTGCTGCTGGGCAAAATCTTCACGCCAGCACCTGAGGTATGTACTCTCCTTTGCCTTCATCTTTCCAGATGCTGGTTTGGAGCCTTGATGGAGGGAGGGGATGGACAGTCCTCCTGTTTCTCCACCCCATTGCCTCTGAAAGCATATTTAAGGGGTTCAGCGTTAGGATCCTGGAAGCCAGGGTGGTGAAACACTGGCCCAGGTTGCCCAGAGAGGTGGTAGATGCCCCATCCATGGAAACATTCCAAGTCAGGTTGGACGGGGCTGAGCAACCTGATCTGGTTGAAGATGTCCCTGCTCATTGCAGCGGGGTTGGACTAAGTGGCCTTTAAAGATCCCTTCCAACCCAAACTATTCTATGTTTCCATGATTCTGTGAAAGCCTATGGCAGCGTTGCTCTTACCGCAGAGGCACCAACCCTCCCGGGAGCGATGGGACGCAGGTCGGGCTGCAGCCTGGCCGGTCTGGGGGTGAGTGGAGGCGAGGAGCCCGAGTCTGGCAGCATCTCCCCGCTCTGCATCCCAGCCCCGCGGTGCCGCGGCAAGGAAGCCTGGCCCGGGCAATCCCCCGGGAACGGCCCGGACGCCAGCGGGCAGCGGGGCCGGCGAGAGGCGGCGAGGGGCTGGGGCCAGGGGGGAGCCGCCGCTAGATGTCAGCCACTCCTTGCTGCAAAGCAAATGACCCAAAAATGCAAGAAAAATCCCTGAAAAGACTCAATTCCTACTTATCATCCCTTACCGAGTACTCGAGTGAGAGCGTCTCTGAGTTGCTTTGGAAGAAAACACTTCATCCATTAAAACATTTAATGTCAGGCTGTTTCTCTGCATAATAATGTTTTAAACCTTGATACTGTAGAAGCAGATTGTCAAATGATTCCTATCTATTTTGCAGGAAGGATGTTTTTCCCTTCCTCAGAGTAAGCTCAGGAAATGAGAGAACCGGGCAGGAAACTAGCTAAACGCTGATGGAAATATAAAATTAAGATCTTTATCTCACCAGTGTATTGACAAGCCATGAGTAACTATTTAGGTCGGGGGTTTTTTAATGTTTTAAACCATTGATTTTAAAATGGGCAAAATTAAAGTTAGTTCTCCCTTCCCCGATCCTGCTGAATTGGATCTAATTAACCAGCGCTTTTGCTTCCGGCAAGCAAATGCAGCAAAAAAATAAAAAGTTACAAATTACAGCAAAATTTGCGGTGGAATAATATTTGAGTTTGGAATTTAACCTGTTTCCTCTGGTGTTGTACCTAACATCTGGCACACGGAAGGCCCCTGCTCCCCCCAGAAAATAGGAAAACAGAAGAAGGGTTTCTCCGTGATACCTTAGCACGTGAGTCCTCGTTTGCTGCTGCTACCCTCTAAGCCACCTTTGTGCTCTTCCAGCCCCACGGTGACTGTTTGGTAGGCTGTTCCCAGCGCATAAAACAAAACATCTGGCTGTTAACAGCATAAAGCTGTTACAACAGCTGGAGTCTGCCAGGATGCACAGGACTTCTGGCCAGAAATTGTTTCCCAGCTGCAGGAAATACTAGTGATACGGGATCTACTGTACCAGCTCAGCATCAGCTGGGAGCCGCCAGATCTGCGCCCATCCTCTCCTCCGTTCTTCTTGGTGAGGTGCAGCAGGAGGATGGCAAAATGTGGTTCCAGCCTGGCCCGTGCTCTGCCTCGTCGCTGTCACAGCCAGCATTGGCGCTGCAAGCGTGAAGAGATGTTCCACTTCGCTCGCAAACTACATGAATGTTTGTCAGTCTGGTTGAACTCTCCGAGGCTGAGGCAGAGCCTTCAAACTCCTGGCTTTTATTACGAGCCAATTAGCCCAAGCGCACCAAAAAGGGCACTATGGAGCACCAGTGACACAGTTGCTATGGGGCTTTCATCTATGGGCGAGCAGTTCAAAGCTGGACTCCATCATCCCAGGCGAAACATCAAACTTGAGTTACCAACAGCCCCACCGAAGGCTTTGCTATTTTAGCAGGGGCTGGGGAAGTTGGAAGCGTCGGGTAGTTGCTGCTTGTCTCTCATTCCTGCATCCCTGCAGGTAGATGCAGCTCTGGTCTCATGGGGGTGATGGTGCAAGAGGGCTTGGGAGCAGGTCCATGGGATGATGCCTTCGGGAGCCCAGGCAATGCAAGCCAGACCCTGCTCCGCAAATAGTCGCACTGGCAAAATGAAGGAGGAGCTGAAATGCGGCACAGTTATGGGAATGCGTGGCTGAGGACGGAGGTGCGGTGGAAACTCCACCACTGAAGCTGGGGTCTCATGATACCACATTTTCCCATGACTGGAGCTTAAGATGATCCTGATTTCTGGAAGCAGAACTCTGGTCTCCTTCACTACGAACTCCTTAACATTTGCTCTCTTTAAAGACAGCTTTGAAAAAACAAGACAAACCCAATCCAGCAAACAAAAAGTGCTGATAACGGCTACTCTTTGTGAGTTTTGTATACAGCCACAAACCTGGCTGACTTGTGCCCAGTGGCCCGGGGAGGCTGCCCCTGATCGGAGCCGCCCCAGCAATCCACTGTCACTCCCCAGATGATGCTCCGAGATGCCTGATGTGGGGGACGTGCATATGGGCAAGTGGCCACCAGAGACACCTGGCGCAGCCAACACCATCTCGAACGCTGTGTCTGGTTCTCTGGTGGTGTGAAGAGCCCCAACAAGAGGAGATCCTCCACCCTCCCCAGAAGCTCTTTTATGTTCGTTACGTTTAACAAACGTAGCTATATTAAAGGCTCCTAATTACAAGTTTCAAGTCAGAGATCTCATTAATCACCAACCTGAGAACATTACAGTGATGAGCTGCCAAAGGCATGAGAAAATCACTCTAATTACCAGGTTTAGATGCTGCTCTTCAAAACTTGATTAGCTACAGATACACAGGTGATAATTCCTACCGTCTTCGTTACAGTGCATCCTCACTATTATCCACTCCAGTCTGACTTAGGTTCTTATTAGAATAATATTATGCTAATTAAATAATCCTCCACACAGAATGCTTCATCGTGGTGATGGTTAAGAAGGTTGAGATGATGACTAATATCACAAACTGTACTATCAGTGTCAGATGAACTGGCGAGGGATGTACATCAAAAGAAGGAACCCCTCGCTGCCACTGTACATCCTAACTGTGAACAGAAATAATAAAAGGGAATGAAAAATAAGTGGAGCCCAATTTTTTTTAAAAAAGCATTGCAAGAAAATGTAGACAATCAATTCAATCTGTTCTCTGAGGGGCTGAAATTACCCCTAGGAGAGAACTCCTTTCAAACACGTTACTAACAGCAGGATTTCCCCCTTCCAAAAGCCACTGATAGTTCTCATACACTCAAGAGGCAGGTGGTTACGCTCCTCCGGCATACGCCTGCATGCTCACTGCACCTTTGGATGGGCACATTTCGTAACATGTGAAATAAAAAGGAGCCTTACAGGAGGCTCCGCTCTCCCCAGGAGCCACACCACAGCAGCGGATGGTTGTGTTTCCATCTTGGCGCTCCCATTTGGTTTGGGGACAGGTTGGACAAGCCCAAAGCTCCAGCTGCATGCCCAGCCAGTGCCCGGGACCTGTGCACCATCTTTCTGTCATTTCTCTCTACCCCACTGCAAGCCCTGAAGCATGCACGTACTTCCACCGTTGCCCAATGATGTTTTGTTCTCGGTTACTTCTCACAACCCACATTTAGATCCAAACCGTGCCGATTACGCCATTCGGAGCATCCCTTCACCGCCGCATGAGCACCTCAGTCCTTCTTCCTTCAAGGGAAAAAATGCACTTGCAACGTTGATGAAGCCAATTTAAGAAATAAACTCAGCAAAAACGTGAGGGCTGCCAGGAATACCTTAGTTGAGGTTAAAATTTTATTTTGATATAAAAATTAAATAGCAAAGTTGTTTTTTTTTTTTACAGTGATAAATTAGAAATTTACAGTACATACATTGAAGCAGATATATTTTCTGTACACCCCAAAATAATCAGTGTCTATTTCCTTAAAATTCAGAAAAAGGAGCTAACTTGTCTGTTTAACATAAGAGCTAAGCTTGTACCTCTCCGGCAGACGCTTCCAAAACCTGCAGTGAGAAGAGGACGCGCTGCGGGGGAGCCGGGAGCCGGGACTGTGCAAGGAAGGGAACTGCTGCAAAGTTTCTAGTTGTATAACCACAGCGACTGCACTTCCGAGACAGGATTAGTCACACATTTTTTGGCTTTAAATTCATAACAACTTTGAAACGAGAGAACATACGAGTTGCAGATGACCTAAAACCTGGCGGTTACCAAGAGTGGGCATCTGCTGTGACTTCCCACCCATATGGCCCCGAAGTGGAGCAAGGTAAACGCACGTGGTTGAGTACGTTTATGGAACGGTTTCACTGCTGCAACAGCTAATTTTGCTTTGGGCTGGCACAGTGACCCCCCAGATGCTTGGGAAAGATGTTCCTTCAGGAATATCAGCTGGTGTCTCCCCATAGTATTTGAGTCCCTCGCACTCTTTCACGGGAGCGACCTTTCTCCCAGGGTCCCTCACAGGGCTATGCAGTGCTATCCTCACCCGACTCACTTCCAGTGTCTCGGATCACCAGGGACATCCGTCTGTCACAGTCCACGGGGTCACAGGTGGAGATGCAGGGATCTCATAACAGGCTACTATTTAGCACTCACTGCTGTGTACATAACATGATTAAAAATGCCGTTTATTGAATCAGGCAGGTCAAACGTGGGCCGTATCAGCCAGGAGAGTACCCAAACCATTTGAGAGTGAAGGACACTTCAGTGAATGTGACACCTTGGCACAGCCCAATACTGTCACAAGACAAGGCTCCTACTGCATCCTCACCCCTTGGAAGTCAACACACAGCTGCTGACTTCACACCCCTCGCTGGGCCAGGAGCAAGAGCGCACGATGGAGAAGCGTGGCCATCTGAAGATTTCCTACTTGCAGAGCTCCTTGTCTGCAGAGGAATAACCAGATCCAAACACAACACTAACAGCGAGAGACTTTATGGAGAGGATGAAAAGGCTGGGCTGGTACGCGGCGTTGGCCAAGACAATGCTTGTGTGTCTTGAGCAGAATGTGTCAAGTTGTCACTTGTTCTGCTGGAGAGGGAGCCCAACCGCAAAGACTGCAATTAGGGTTTGTTTGGGGTTTGGGTTTCTTTTTTTTTTATTAAAAAAAAAAAAAAAAAGTGCTCTAGCACATGTTTCAACATTGACATTGAAACAATACACACTTCTGGGACAGATTAGTGCTCACGGCCAGAGCTGGAATGAGTTGTGGTTTGGGAAGCACATGGGGCACCTGTGTGAAAAGCGAGGACTGCAATAAAGCAGCGCCTGTTCTCAGCTGCCCTCGAAGGTCGCGCGAGCCGGGGCACTGGGGGGATGCTCCACAGCCGACCAGGTTCCAGACAAACAAATAAAGCAAAAGTTTAGGGCACACAGATGAAACCAAAGGTCCTTCAAAGGGACAGAGTATCACAACAGTCTTCTCTTAAGTGCTTCTGGGGTATTTCTGTTTGCATCACCTTTCTTATTAGCCAAACAAGCCCCCGACACAAGGTTCAAGCTCCCCACGAGCACGAGCTGATGCGTCCTCAAATAAAAGGATAAGAAAACCTCGACAGTTGCTATGGAACAACATTATTCACCACGAAGCTGGACCTCTTCTCTGGGGATCCCTTCACAAAACCTGGAAATGTCCCTTGGCGTTCCCCAGGACTGAATGCCTGCTCACATTCTGCGTGTAAATATACGTTAAAAAACCCTCCATAGCTGTCAGCGAGCAATCGGAGCATCGTCGCGGCAGTCAGCTGTACTGCAATGTCATGGGCTGAGAATGTTCTTTTAATTGTAACTGACACACATAATTATACAACTGATCTGTGTGAACATGATGTTGCCAAGGAACTTAACATTTCACTTCTCCCCAGACTGGCGTCTGCAGAGATACCATCGCTCTGAACGAAATATATTAAGACTTAATTGCTTCATGCAATGGGTCTCCAGAGAGAGCCAGATAAGTTTACTCGGAGAAAACTGGCATTGTTTGAAGAGACCCTCAACTCATTTTTCTCTTTCCTGGAGGAAGGAACACTATAATGTAAGACTTTATTTAAAGCTCTTAAAAGCAGCAGAATAAAGTAGTCCACTGCAAATAGCAGGAGCACCTGAAGGGAAAGGAATGGAGGCAGCCGGATAACGATAACTGATGCAGAAGACCACTACAGTCTCCCGGCTCCCACTGACTCCTCCACTTCTGACAACGGCCTTGAGTAAAGCTTTTAAAAAAATTAGAAATATTGATAGAACCACAGAATAATTCAGGTGGGAAGGGACCTAGGGAGGTCCAAATTCCTACAAGGCAGAGTCAGCTTTCAATTCAGACCAGGCTACAGATGGTAAAAAGAACGAGTCGAAATTATTATTAGACCATCAGATTACTTACAGAAACACCCTCACCAATACCTCACTAAATCCTACTCATCACGGGCAACACTCAGACCTGGAAAGTCCCCTTGGTAGCTGTTGGAGGACGTGATCCATGGCTGACTTGTGCAGCATTTGGGAGCAACAGAATTCCCCAGGGCATAAAGACACAGCCCTCGGCAAGCGCTTCCTTCACAATGCTGAACTCGCAAAGACGACAGCTAACTGAGGTCCTGGGTGCTCCATCTTCTGGTAACTGGACCCTAAATCAGCCCAGAATTTGGCCCCGGACCACATTCCCTCCATCAGCTATAAGACGATGAAAAGAAAACAACATGCCCCAGCTGTGGGCTACAGTCCCTCAGCTTCTAAAGACTTCAGTATATTGCATCCTGCTTAAAAAAAAAAGGAAGATAACGTGTTTGGATATTTCACAGCTTTTAAAGCCTCCCTGGGCTTTCCTATTTTGGGCAGCATGATTTATGGCTATTGTGTCTGCAGCATGATCTTTTTGCTGTTTATTCTTTAAGGCTTTTTTTTTCCATCCCCCGGAGACAGGTTGTGTGACCATCTCCCTACTCTACTCCCCACATTTACACAGCAATGCTTACACACGGCCAGTCCTTCACGGGAGAGCACTCGGACCACCGGGGGGGTCGTCCTTTTCTCATACCACGGTCTCGTTCCCCTTCCCAGGTTTCACCCAACCATCTGCTCTCTTCTCCCGTTTCACTTTCCCTGAGTTCACCAGTCTGTTCGAGCACTTCTGCCACGTGTGCAGGGTTTTGGCTGACCAGATCCACATACCTGATGTAATACCCACCAGGAGCGACATGAAGATTTTGAGCATCTCCACTGCCATATTGGAATCATCTGCTGAATAGCGGAAAATGGCCCAGTTGGAGATTTCGTAGAAATAACAGGCGATGACACACGTTGCTGGGACGGTGTACAGCACTGAAAAGACACCGATTTTGACCATCAGCCTTTCCAGTTTGTCAGTTTTAGTTCCATCTTTCTGAAGATTAGACCTGATTTTAAATAAGGCCACCAGTCCCGCTGCAATGAATAAAGTCCCAATGACCAGGTAGGTAAAAAGTGGAGCGACGACAAAGCCCGTCAGAGCATCTAGGTTCTGGTTCCCAACGTAGCACAGACCGGTGAGCTCGTCTGCGTCTACGAGTCTCATAATCAAAATGACGATGGTCTTCACGGCGGGGATAGCCCAGGCTGCAATGTGGAAATAAGAGCTGTGCATTTCTATAGCTTCATGGCCCCACTTGAGTCCTGCAGCCAGAAACCACGTCAGTGTGAGAATAACCCACCAGATGGAGCTAGCCATCCCGAAAAAATACATCAGCAAGAAAATTATAGCACATCCTGTGTTCTTAAGACCTTCTTGGATAAGAACAGGTTCTGCTGCCTCTTCAAAATCACAGGATATCCTTTCCCGGCCCACAGTTAGCCTCACAATATAAGCAATGCTATAAATATTGTAGCACATGCTCAAAAATATGATTGGGCGCTCTGGGTAGGAAAATCTGGATGAATCAATCAGGAAGGTCAGGACCGTGAAGGCAGTTGAGATGAAGCACAGACTGGCCCACACAGCCATCCAGATATCCGTGAATTCCTTAGCCGACCTGCTGTAGAGGCCAGCATCGTAGCCGCACTTCAGGACACAGTTCAAGCTTCTCTTCACCCAGATGTACTGCTCCGAGTTAGATCCCATGCTGTGGCATTCTTCTCCGGGCTGCAAGGAGGTCTTGCTATGAAGGGGAACCTCTTCGTCTCCTGGGCCCTCCATGCACATGTGGTTGTGATCATTCTGGGGTGGGAATTTGCTGCAGTTTAGGCTGTCTGGCCAGGCAAACCCAAATTCTTTCAAAACGGGTTCGCATCTTCTTTTGACGGAGAGGCACATGCCACCGCAGGGACCTATGGGGATGTTAATCTTCTCCGTGCACATCGGGACATAGACCGAACAAAGGAAGAACTGGAAGAGAGAAACAGAAATCACAAGTGCGTTAGGGGAAAATCAGACAGGTTGAAATATAACAAGTTTTCTTTTTTTTTTTTTCCTTTTTAGCAGTAATATTTGGTCCTTTGCCTTAAAAAACAGGAAGCAGCATAAAACAAATAAACCAAGAACAATAAAAACAAAAGAGAAAAAAAAGCAAACCCTAACAATGTTGTCTTCTTTCAGTTCAAATGTGGTCCAAAGCCAAAGCCTGAACATTTTACTCCCTAGATTAGCTCCATGTAAATTTAGCCCATCAGTTTCAATAAAGTGAGTGGGATTTAGCCAGATCTAAACCTCAAGGGTGCAACTTACAAAAGCAAAGAAACAAATTAAAGCGGTTTAAACAAATACATATATTTGTTCTAGGCACTGCCTGGATATTACAGCTAACAAACAAACAGAAGAAAAGGCAATTATTGAATTACTTTGGTTCACGATCCTCCTAGAAGAATGTGATTTTCTTTTACCATAAGGTCACGTACATATTTAAGACAGTCATAAAACATTGTAGTTTTCTCGGCTTTTGAATAATCGCAATTCTGCGACGCGACAGCGTGAGCGGGACTGCGTGCTAATTCGGGAGCTCTGCCCCAAGAAACAAGCTGGTTTTTGTTTGATGAAATCCATGCCCGGGGGGGGGGGGGACAGGGA
>VWZL01004791.1:75695-91489 GCA_013396915.1 Stercorarius parasiticus | reverse complement strand
TCTCCCCTTGTCTATTGATGTTGTGACCTTCTCACAGAAGGCCACCGGGTTTGTCATGCATGATTTGCCCTTGGTGAAGCCATGTTGATTGTACCCAATCATCTCTTCATTATTCTTCTGCCTCAGCAGTGCCCCCAGGAGGATCTGCTCCATAATCTCACCAGGCACAGAGGTGAGACTGACTGGCCTATACTTCCCTGGTTCCTCCTTCTTTCCCTTTTTGAAAATGGGGATTATGTTTCCCCTTTTCCAGTCAGTGGGGACTTCACCAGACTGCCATGACTTTTGGAATATAATAGAGAGTGGTTTAGTAACCTCATCTGCCAGTTCCTTCAGTACCCGTGGGTGTATCCCATTGGGTCCAATGTTCACGAACCTGATCTTCACTTACAATGGGCATTTCTTTCCAACCCCTGCCATTGTCTTCTGTGACTCCGGGAGTGTGGCGGGAGCCCTTGCCGGTGAAGACTGAGGAAAAGAAGTCGTTGAGAACCTCGGCCTTCTCCATATCACTTGTCACCAGCTCTCCCGTTTCCCTTCTGAGGGGGCCCACACCCTCCCTAGTCTTCTTCTTACCATTAATGTACCTACAGAAATTTTTGCTGTTGCCCTTGATCTCCGTGGCTAGATTTAGTTCTAACTGAGCTTTAGCTTTTCTCACCAGGTCTCTTGGTCATTAGATCACATTAGGATGTGATTATTTTAACCAAATATAGGTGTCAACTTTTGGTCAGATGAATTTCCTCCTAAAAACGCCTCTACCTCTCGATTGATGGTAGAAGAAATGTAGGATGACCAGCCCAGAGGTGAGAGCTCCCCGAGAGGTGGCTAATGCTGGACGAGAGCAGTCCCTGCCTTCCTGACGGTCTCTCCTGGGACTCGGGGGCAGAAGAGGTTGGTATTGTCATGCCAGACACTTCTTCTAAAGTTCTTGACCAGTTGTCTAAACACGCAGTTTTTTAAAAATGTGTAACTTCTAGAGCTGTTTGGGGACATTGAAATTGTAAGAATGCATTAATGCTATTAGCTATGTCTATCATCTCATATATTTTCCAATATGCAACAAAAATATCTGACGGACGCTGCTGCCACCTGCTTTCTTGATTGCCAATTCCACAACTTCCATCGAGTAACGTACCGATGCCATTAGTGACTTTCTCTTTGTCTCGGTTTACATAAAACACTTTTGTCTTTGACCATCTGTCCATTAATTTTTTAGTTTTGCTTATGTTATCACATTCTTGTAATTCCTTTTGGATTTATATTCATTCAAACCAATGTCTCCCTTCTACTGTTTGACATTGATGCTTTTCTTAAACTTAATTAACTTTATATTTTTAAAAATTTTCTTAAAGATTTTTTCTTTAATTTTTCCTTCTATAAAGTTAGCTGAATTTTTTAATCAAGACAGATCACTTTATTCAGGGATGGCTTTTCAGGCATCTAGTAATATATTTAAAATTGATTTCTAATTACTATTCACATGCTTAATGTAAATTCTCTCCCCTACTTACTTCTGTACTTTGTGAAGCTGTCCCTTTTAAAGCAGGAAAAGCATCTATTCCCCGACGTGCATTTATCCTGCTGTATTTATCCATTGTAATCAGCATTTCAGTTGTCCAGTAATAATCAGAAAATAAATTATTTGGTTTGTCATGACACTTCGACTGAACATGGCTCTACTTGATCTCAGGAAAAAACCCAGCGCAGTGAGTGTTTATGTGTATATATATAAACATGCAAGTACATACACACATATATCTCTTTTTTTAAAATAGATAAAATACGCATATATAATACCAGTGCACACGGTAGTGCACAGAGTGGCACTCTGATTCAATGACATTGCATCAATCAGCATTGCTCCCGACAGGGCAGAATGTGTCCCAGACTTTAAAATAGAGTATATAGTATGTGCGAATTTACCTGCCATGGTGCGTTGCAGCATCCTTCTGGGCCTCATCCAGTGGGATTTGGCTCCTGACGCTCTCAGGGTGCTTGTTGAGGTTTCTACCCTTGGTGTCTCCGTGTGAGCCAGCTCTCTGCAGCCAAGGGAGACCCAGATGGTCCCAGCACTGGAAGCTGGCGGGCAGGTCTCCTGACATGCTCTCAATCCCTGTTGTCATGCTCACATGGCCGTAACTTCCTTTACATACTTTGGTGCAGCCAAGCTGTGACACGTAGATCCCACATCTGCATTCACAGAATCATAGAATCATCGAATCACTTTGTTTGGAAGAGACCTTTAAGATCATCGAGTCCAACCTTTCACCCAGCACTGCCAAGTTACCGCTAAACCGTGTCCCCCAGCACCCCCTCTACACCACATTACACATTCACGTGTGTAATTCCTCGCATGCCAACGTGGGTCAATGGTTGTTCCATGACCCCTGAAAGTCAATATTTTGGTCTGTACAGAGACCTCAGAATTTGGTTTTATAGCTTTGTAAACAGGAAATTTCAGTGCTACTTAACATGCATCGTTTTGAGAAACCCTTTGCATCTAGATAGCATCAAAATGTTTGACAACGCAAGGGGATTTTTCAGATTATGTGTGTGGTTAAAAATCCGGGAGGCACAGATGTATCACGCACAACATTCAGTGGGGCACTGAGAGCAAAGCTGGCCGTAACCTTCATAAGATGGAAGATGCCCACATAAAGGTCACCTTATCTAGGTGCCAGTATTTTTTCACATAGGTATTTCTCTTTCTAGGCTTAAGAATAACTGTAATTCTTTTTTTTTTTAAGCAGTTTTCCCAAATCCCCTTTCCCCACATAATTCAGAGATTGATATATCTCCCCAGCCAGATTAGCAGAATGGAGAAGTTACGAGGCAAAGTCACTGGCAGGATCCAGTCCATTTGCACAATGGTTTTTTCAGAGCATAGCTACATTTATAAACTGTTGTACTCAAACAGGAACTCATCCAAAACAACCAGCCCTCCTCCCTTCCCTGATTTTACCAAACTTCTCAGGAAAGCTCTACTGCAGAGATGCAGCATTGCCCATTTCAAGAAAATCTCTTCCTTTTGGGAAAATTAGCAGACTGTGGTTTGAAAATCAGACGCACGGTCAAGGCGAAATTCAGCCTGAACTTTGCAGTCGGTGTTTCTGCCTCCCAAAATATCTTTTGGTTTGAGCTGCTGCTCATCTGTGCTTCTCTAGCGCTCAGAGATTGGCATTTTGGCTTGAAATTTCCCACACTCGACCTTAGCCCAAGGGATTATTTTTATTTTCTGGAAAATTTTCTTCTCAGAAAATCGTTCAGAGGCCTCTTGGTTTTTTTTTTATGCTCAGATAACTCCAAAACAGCTTGGTTTTATAACTTGGGATTTGGCATCTGCGGAGTGCAATCCTGAAGGAGGAATGCACTTTTTGTCTCGATTGAAGAAATTTCATTTCGCAATAACAAATCAGCCTGAAAGCTTTTGGAAATAACTGATGGATCATTCACAAGGTGTGATTTAACCGTGGTGGAAAATGACAGGCTGAGCTCTCTTTCTCTGAGAGATCACGAGTCTTGTTTTATAAATACGGCTTAGTTTCCTTTTTGCAGAGTCATCTTTCCCACTAAATCTTTCGGCATCCTGTTTTGCTTTAACTCTATGGCAGCGTCAGAGGTTATTTCCCACATATCTGCTCTCCACGAGCAGCGTTGTGCTCGGCTCTCGGTGGCGTTTTGCACGTTCTGTGAAGCAAATTTCACTGGACGTGATTTAAGAAGGACTCTCTCTGCCTCGCGTGTCATGCTGAGTTAAATTACTGCTCCTCACTCACCCAGATTGCACCCGGTCCTGGTCCTCACGTCCCGTTGTCACTCACATCACACAAACCTGCTGACGGACAGGGGTGCTACGGATTTTTTTTGAAAGCATCCTGTAGTGCTTTCTCCTCAGATGTGTTATCCAAGAAGGAAACACTATGCTTTTAAACATTTAAATTAATTCATTTGTTACCCGAGAAGTAAATACCAAGCTTTTAAACATGGAGATTAATTAATTCATTAAATTAAATGAATTAATTTTTTAAACTTGGGAAATTAAGTTAGGCTGAGATATAAATCCCTTAAAATAGGAGTTGCAAAGGCGGATTTGCCGATATGCTTCGGCCGGTTCGCGCTGCCCCAGCCATACCGCGACGAGCTCGTTTAATCAATCCGTTATTGCAGGCTTAAGGCTGTTCTGTGTCGTTGGAGCAGCACAGAGCTGTCAAGCGTGCTGGTGAACCTGGCCACAAATCTTAAAACGTACTATTTTTCCCCATTAAAAAAGCCCACGTGAGCTGATGGCGCAGTCTTTAATTACCTAACGGCGAGTATCGACTCGCAGGGCACGGCTGGAAAAAAACCCACCCCTTCTTTGTATTGTGTTGGGCAGGCGGTGGGTCGTTCTCCTGGGAAAGAACTTCGGCATCTGGCAGGGGGTGAAGTTTGCCGCATTCACACCGCTTCTGTGGCGTCTGTGAAGGCACAAAGCGGGACGGGACACGGGAGTGGACGCCGTCCCCTTGCTGATAGGGACTGTCGGCACCACTCTCCCCAGGAGCCGCTTCACGCGCCAGTAAAGTGGCTTTAAGTTGGACCCACAACTGCCTGCGGGTCCTGATAGAATCACAGGGAAGCGTAAACAGGCAGCGGTACTTGACTCTTCCAGTCCTAGCTGGGCCACCCAGCTTACAGTGGCACCATTCTTCACTTTGTGGGCCATTTAAAATGCGGTCACTGCGTGTTAATTATTTCCAGATTCCATCCTCCTCTGCAATTCTTCTGATTATTTATTTAATTGTCATTTTCTCTTCAAATGATCACAGTATGCACTCAGTTTGGGAGCTGGTCTAATTATTTCATTTAAGGAGATGAGTTTTTGCTAATATATTTATCCATATAGCACAGATGTACTTGCCAAAGATACCGGCTTTATTTTACTCCCTCTTTCCGTACAGTGTATCCCTCTTTCTCACACGGACAGAGCTGCTCTTCCGTAGACCATTTGTATGTGACATCCGTAGTTTTCCTTTTTCTTTAGCTGTTCCTATACAGTGAGAGCAGTGCTACTCTCATGTGAAGACAAACACATCAACTTCATTCCAGACAGTGAGAAGGACTGGTTTGGCAAGTCTTCGGCAAACAGGTTTCTTAATTTCTTTCCGTGTTGGCAAATTAATCATATGGATTGCTGTTACACAGACTACAGGACTTTCAAAATTAGTCTGAGCATAAAGAACATCATTTACTCTTGTCCAGGGGGCTTTGCTGTCATTTGACATTTGCCTTGTGCATCCAGGCGGTTGCACGGAGCGCAGCTCACCTTCCCCTGTGTGCATATGTGCTCTTCCTCTGACTCCCTGGCAGGGTAGGTCCAGGTACTAATTGTCCGAAAACTAACAAAATAAAATAAATAGTTCTGTGATGACGAGGAGGGGTGGTGTGACCGCGAAAGAAAACAGATCAGCTTAGTTCGGCTTCGACTGTCAGGGAACCGCGCCCTGATTCTTTTCTACCGTGCTGGTCACGGTGGTATTTTAGCACTGCGCCGGGGTTTTGTTATCAATGGAACAAACGCAGAATTTTATTTTTCTTATTGCTGGATGAAGCCTTTGAGCATGTACTGATCCTTCGTTCTTGAGCAGTGTAATTTATATTTGGAGGCTGACAATTCATCTAGTTCCCCATAGACATATAGATGAACTTCGAAAATAACGAGAGTTTATGTGAATTCCGTTTTTCTCAGGCATTTTTATTCCTCGGAGAGACTTCCATGGAGCCAAATTACCATGAAAACTAGATTACCATGATATTTTAGTTCCTTACGGTAAAAGTTCATGTCATTCATTGCTGTTGACACTATAGACACATCCTTGGGGAACTATGAAAAATATAAAAAGAAAACTCCTAAAAATGTGCATAAAAAACATAAGAAAGATCCCATGTAACCCAAATATTCCCCGAGCAAAACTAAAGCAAATTATTTCCCAAACGTGAAAATTTCAGGCCACAGCTGGGCATAGCGCTGTAAAAAGAGGTGAGGTTAGTACTCAGTTTATGACATAAAATCACTCCAGATAGATGAAGAAATGAGTTGGAAAGAAGACCAGCACACAAACCTCTCTGCTCTGAACGCAAGGTGCAAAGCAATGAAGAGTCAGGCTCCCAATTGAGACAAAAGCCACTGTATCTGCTCCAAAGCCTAGGTGGATCCCTCTTTATTTTAATCTTGCAGGAAAGGCTCCCAGGGGTGCGCTTCACCACCACGCCAAGACCACTGCAACGGAGGACAACCACCGAAAAGGCCAGTGGTGCTCTCCGTGCTGCCCCAAACCTTGCCCCTCCTTCCAACGCATCTGATGGAGGGGTTCTGCAGCCACGGGCGAGTTTTTGATAGGTTTTGCCACTGCTAGGTTAGTTTGCCATCAAATCCTGTGTAACCAAGGCAGACAGAGAAGGTGCTCGGGAGTCCAGCTGAGGTCTAATGCAGCAGCGCTGGAGATGCTCCAGCCTCTCTTGACTATCAAAGGAGCTTTGGATGCATATCTCATTCCTCAGCTGCTCCAGGCAGTTGGGTAAAGTCAAGAGGAATTAATACAGGCTCAGGTGTAATAAGAAGGTGGGGAGTAAGGAAGAATTTATGCAAGAACCCTTGGGCAACAATACATAACCGCAGGATAAAAAATTCTTGGTTTCAGCCCGACTAGAGGATCATTTTAGCACCTTTGTTGTAAGACGAGCACATGAAGTGTAATGACATGCCACTCCCCGCTTCTGAATTGTGAAAGGATGAACTGGGTCCCAAGAACATGATTTCAGCAAGTAAAAAGCCAGCATTTCGAGAGATCTTTTGTTAAGCAGACACATGGGAACAGAGAGTTTTCAAAAGTCCTCCTAGAAAGTGGTACTGGTAAGAGATGGCCCTGGGGTTTACTGACTTCAGCTAAAACAAACTGAGATGCTGGATGTTCAACGGCATTTGGTTTGAGACAACGAACTTCTCGCGAGCTGTACTGTAAACCTGTGTATCTCTTAGTTCCTCCGTACAGTGGTAAAAGCTGTAAACTCTTTCAACCTGGGCTATTTAGTTAACTTAAAATTTTGCTTCATCATCCGAAAACATGCTTTTCTGCACTATTTTTACTATTTTAAGTAACCTTCTCCTTAAACAGAGACGGATGCAGTTCGGTGAGGGTGGGAGCGCCAGGAGGAGGTGTAATTTCTTGCATACATTGTGATTTCCCATCTAAAGTTTTCTGAAGCTCTGGTATGAGGGAACTTACTTGAAATATATCATTTGGGTTAACGCTGCTTCGTGGTGCCGAGACATAAATTGCATGTCCATGGACACCAGGTCGTTAACCATCCTTAGTGCCTTGTTTTTAGGGGTAGCATGCTATCTCTATTTTGACCGAAGAGATCTGTATAAAACATTACCATAATACCTCTTCTCCAAAATACATAATCAAGCAAAATTCTTTTATTTTCTATAATAGGATGTAGAAGGAAGGTGCTTTCCTGGTGTGGGAGGGGAATGCAAAATGATACCATGTCTGACCTCATCTCTACGCACATGCACATGCACATGCGTACCCAGCTCTAGCCAACTCAGTGAGTTTTCTGCTCCTTTCTTCAAAACCTTCCAATGCTAAAAAACACTACAACAATATCACGAGAAGCTTTCTGACAGTGACATTCATCAGGCTGCAGAACGACCTCTCCCAGGGAGTGGTGAAAGGCCTATCATTTATGTTATAAACAATAGTAATTCTTAACACATGATGTGCACAAAGCTGGACAAATATTAAATGATCCACAAAACATGCCTTTGAGATGTTACTGATACACAGAGGCGTGGATGGGGTTTCGGGCTTAGGGCCCAAAGAGCAAACCCCTTCCTAACAGAGAATTTACACCCAAGTCCATCTCTTCCAGCTGGGTACTCAGATACCAAGATAACCCCGCGGCATTTACTTACAACTAGACGGAACACTGGAAACTAGTCACTGGAAGACAACATTGGGAGGGCCAAAGAAATAACCTATTACTTTAAGGAGGGGGTTTTCTTTAGAGACACGAAGTTAGATGTCCAACCTGCACTGAAATCCAACGGGATCTGAGTATCGAACTCCCGCAAGGTTCTTTGAAAACGCTGACCTTAAGATGTTAGATTTTTATCTTGGCCATGCCAGATGAGGGAATTCTCTGCAGGAGATGTCTGTAAATGAGATCAGAACTCAACCATAAAACGCTGACAAAGTCATCTGGAGCACACAGAGCTGTGCTCAGTGATTATACCATTTCATTATTTTTGTGTTTATTACATTTTTTTTTCCCCCCATGTGTTGGTTTTGGTTTATCTGCAGTTTCGATTTTGATTTGTATTTTATTATAATTTACTTTCATTTGCTAGTTCTCAGTCTATTTACAGAGAACAAAAGAATGCACAATGTAGAACAGTAGAATAATAGTGTTTATTTTCACAAGTTTGGACCGATCAAATAACTCACAAGTCCCGAAGTGGAACCATGCCTGAGGTAGGTTAGGTCATCTCGAGTGTGGGGAAACAAACAGAAATATCCCATTCTTCACTATTGTTTATTATATTTATGTCACTTGGGAGTTTTAACAATACCACATATATAAAACATTTGTTCTTACTTTCTGCGCTATTCAGAGTTTTCTCAAGGCTCTTTGGCACTTTTTTTTTTCCTAGGGACACTGCAACGTTGCTATGCTTTAGTGACTTTCTCAACTGATTTAGCAGAAATGTAAGAAATGGCCCCTAGGAGTGAGCCAGGGGTGCTGAAAAGGAGGTTTTGTTCTCTGAATGCTTCTATGTTTAAAAATGGTTCTTTTGAGAGTTTTAACTAGTTTGCTTCCACTTCTTTCCTTGATTCTTTTTCATGTGCATTCAAAGCTCAGTGCAGCAGAGAGAAAGCAAAAGCAGAGTCTGTTGTTGCTATCAGTATCCTTGCAGTCCCATCAAATCCACAACTGGCATTTGTTCTGCCTTGATGTTTCACAGGAGGTCCAAACGTGCACGTCTAAAGCCACATCTGCCTGCAGAAACCCAGTATTTCAAAAGCTAATAGTAATCGTGGGCACATTGCTGCTTTTATTTGCAATTTGAAGAGCTCTCAAGACACCTTGCAGCAAAGGGTGGCTGCACAGCCGCCCCGCTGAAAATAAAGGCAAAGGGGGCAGCTGGCCTCGAAGAGCCTCCTCCAAGCCATTCGTGCTGCTCACAGCTTTGGACATAGAATCATAGACTGGGTTGGGTTGGAAGGGACCGTTAAAGGCCATCTAGTCCAACCCCCCCGCAGTGAGCAGGGACATCTTCAACTAGATCAGGTTGCTCAGCCCCATCCAGCCTGGCCTTGAATGTCTCCAGGGATGGGGCCTCCACCCCCTCTCTGGGCAACCTGGGCCAGTGTTTCACATCCAGGGTCCTGCTGATGTAGTTTATCGACCCAACATCGCAGGATAACCTAAAATCACTGCCGGTCTACTTGGAAATACAAACCTGCAAAAGGCAGTGATTCAGCGGCTGCCACTTAGGCTGTTGAATTCTACTGCTGGGATGTCCAAGTGCTGGCAGCAGGAGCGATCAGAGTCCTGAGGCTATTTCAACATGAGCATTTGAAAACTAAGTCGCCGAAATTTACTGTTCGTTATTCCTCTGGAAAAATTCAGGCTTAAATTGAAAGCCTTTCCAAAAGTGCTGAGCTACTAGAAACTGCCATTGCTTTTCAAAGGAACCGTTGGGTGCTCAGTGGCTTTAGAATAACTACATTTCTATCTGTGGTTGTAGCAGCCCAACTTTGTGGACTGACGGTTTTATTACAGAAACTTCCTAAGTATGCTAGGGACTTCAAACAGATTAAAAATGGCTCCTCATGAGTCCTTTCTGAAGTTCATGAAGCTATTCACGACTTTGAAAAAATTCCTGTTTGAAGCATAAATCGTGTTGCAGCAATGACCTCAATACGATGGAAATGGGTGAAGAGGGGGGACAAACAGACATTTTTTACTTGAGGATTTCATCATTCCTTCCTTCCTCCCTTTTTCCTCTCCTCCTTTGTGAAAGATCCTTTGCACCGACGCTGCTGAAGAACAGCCAACCACCAACTGCTGCTCCTGAGGGCAAATGGCAATGACTGGCTGGTATCTACCCTGTGTAGGGCCAGACCTCTCTAGAGCATGTTTATCTCAGATTTCATTCAAAAGGCCCAAAAAAAAGCCAGAGAGTGAATTAGCAATCAGGTGGCGCAGGCAACAGAGGTCCTCTAGGTCGCTCCTTGGACCTCTTTAGGAGTGGAGACCCATCTAATGCTGCCTCAGAGCCCCGTGCGTGCAGCAGTGTGCAAGCCCAGCCTGCTCGCATCCTTCCCACGCATGGTCATGGACAGGTGAACACCAGCTGCGGTTTTGGAGGCTGCTGCCCCCACCTGGTATGCAGAAATGAAGGACGTGGAAGCTACGCGTGACAGGTCTTTCCTGACCGCTGGATTTGATAAACCTGGAGAAGGGAGGATGGCGGATGAAGGACGTGAGTTCCAGAGACAGCGGTGTGGCTGCAGAGCATGGGCAGACACACCTTTGATGATAGCACACAACTTTCTACCCAGAAAGATTTTATTCCGTCAGGTGTAAAGGTGGGTTGTAGAGGTTTCGGTCAGATGAAGGTAGGGAACTAGCCTTTATCTTCTGGGTGCGGGGGTTTCAAGCACAGGAGTAGGCTGAGGTGCCCGGATGATGCAAGATGCGCTGTTGCATTCTCTCCAGAACTACAGAAAGCATTTTCCTGGAAAGCAGGAAAGAAGCAGAGAAGCGGCAGGGTCGCAGTTGCTGTTCTGGGCTGCTCTTGGGATGCTGTCCGCATGCACAGCTTCTTACTCCTTCTCTAGCGAGCCCAGTGGCTTAATTTAGCCTTTACCGACCAATTCTGTCACCTGAGTTAGAAAGAAGAAATCGCTGTCTCCAGGCACAGCAGCACCATAGGCTAAATACAGCTGCAGTGCAGTTCGACTGTCGCCGGTAGCATGACTATGGCTCAGTATGTCATCTCCTGGTTTGGCCTGCAGAATCAGCATGGAGAACGTTATGATCTTGTTTTCTTGATGTGATCCTTGGTGCCTCTGTAAGAAAGACTGCAACATTTCTGTTTGGAAAAAATCCAGATTTATATAAACTGGAGAATATTATTGTGTGTATTAAAATGTTCACGGGGTATTATCCCACAGCCCATCCCATATTTATTTTGGACATGATTACATTTGGAAAACGGGAAAGCTTCCAGTTAATTCCTTTACCTTGAAACATCAGCAAACACAAGGGTATTTTGAGATTATTCCCTGCTAAAAAACGAACAAGTAGCATTCATGACTGTAAGGCAGAAGAGAATCACTCTTCAAATAATGCAAAATGCATTAAGTTTAAAGTGTAAGTAGTTTCGGAGACAAGGGTGAAAGTAGTTCTTAAAGGGTCCTTCTTTCCTTGGAGGAAAGTAAAGCCGGCTCCATTAACGGCCATTCACTCCCACTCAATACAACCATTTCATGTATTAGTGATGTGTGTTACAAACTTGTGGTTTATTTTTACAAAACTATTTATATTCCGTACCTACAATTTGTCCTGGCTTTTGGGAAGCAATGGGGACTGGCGGAGCTGACTGTCCCTGGGTACATCACCGATGGCATGAAACTCCAGACCCCCTTCCTCAAAAGCTCTCTTCTGAAATCTGCTCTTTTTTACGAATTTCCGTATTCTGAGGTCTCCCTGGAGAACAGACAGCATCTCAGCATCTCCAAGGTCCTACGCAGTTTGCTGAAGGAAGCAGATGCCTGCGTGCACACGTTACCTCCGCTGACCTGAGCAGAAGAATGAATTTAATCCCCAGCTTTTTTAGCAGCAGAATATTTTTCAGTCTGGATTTCATAAACTTCCTGATGGAGGCATGGGACAATTCCACAGATGGCAGGAGAACAAACCGAAGGAGAAAAACAATGAGAGTGGGAGAATGAGAAAAGAAGAAAAAGAAGTGAGGGCAAAAAACTTTTCTGCTGGAAAGAGCAGTTCCTATCGGACAAGAGAAGCGGCTTCCAGAAGCGAAGTGCAGGCACCGAGGACCGCACCAGCAGCAGGGAAAAGCTGCATCACCTGTCCCAAGGGAGAAAACAAACACATGGCAAAAAAAAAAAAAAGCACACAAGTTGGAAAGCGGCATGAGGGAGCGGAGAGGGCAAAACATTACATTTCTTCCAAGTTAAAATGCTTCCAGATTGTTCTGATACTTAAAAATGTTTAGAAGGACGATTTCCCAGATCCCAATGCACTTGGAAGGCAAAGCCTCCTGCAATGTGAAGTTCCCCATTTGGCTTCTTTCCTCCATTTCTTTTTTTTTTTCCTGTCTGCTTTTGTTCCAATTAGTTAAACGCTGCGCCTTGGATTCCCAGCTGGAGCTCGCAACGCTGATGCGGCTCGCCAAGAAGGCAGGCGGAACTCTTCACACCTCCAGCCGCTCTCGTGGGCTGAGGTGAGATACGCAATTTACGTGAAGACACCAGATGCGTCAGCGGCTGAAGGTATTTAGCAGAGAGTGTTCCTGGACTGTGAGACCCACTGAAACCTAGAAAGGCAGGCACTGCTGGTCTTCATGCAGCGGCTGCCGCCCAAACCATCCGATGCCCTAACATAACCAGTTATCATCGGCACAGGTAAACTGGGGGATTGCAGCGCTGACCACCAGTTAAGGTCTCTTGCTAAAGACTGAGTCTGGCCCCGGACTTGTGCTGAAAGCTGTGTTTTTTTCACCCAGCTGCAAACGGGTACGTGGGCGACTGGAGCAGAGATCCTACAATGCGGCGAGATGCTGCCACGTCTCCCCCTTCTGCGGCACAAGGCAGGGAGACCAGGGCATCATCGTTGTCCTAGTCGCGAGGCTCACATGCCTATCTGGCGTGTTTGGCCGCCTAAATTTTTATTCAGGCACACCGGTATATCTGATACTGCTGCATTAACGAGGCCCAGGGAGTAAGCCGAGCGTTCTCATCTCCCCCACCATTCCCGCTGCCGAGCTATTTGCTCACTCCCTGGCTTTGCTTTTGGGACTGCTTTGAGTAACTCTCTCCAAGGCACCTGGATATCACAGGGCAAGTCCTGAACAGCGTGTGCCACGTCACTTGGCCGTATGCCACGGGGTTCATCACCGGTGTTAATGTTTAAGTAACATTATAGAGGGAGCCTGCTATTCCCAGTGTACAGCCTTGCTCATGCGACAAGGAGAGCTCCCGAAAACACCAGGTACTTAAATGGGCAAAAGTAAAGGTCCTCAATACTTTTTTAATTCATGTGACTCCTTCCCTTTCCAAGACTATTTTGTCCCGGTTCCAATCAAGGGAAAGATTCTCCCAGGACAGAGTAGCCTGGGCTGGCATCCAATGCCAGTTGGGCTACCAGTGTTATTCCCATGCTGCTTTACCCCTAGGGCTTCTTCCCAGAATAGAATATTGCAACCCTGTGGAAAAGGGTCTGGAGCAAGGTCAGGGCTGTGCCACCTTCCTCGTTAGTGCATTGTCAGAGTCTTCCTCGGCTGCCCAACAGGAGACGTCCAAAAGCCTCCAGTTCTGAGCAGGCAGATCAGGGCTGCTGCACGAATGAACAGCGTATCTTGTTGGGTCCTTCTTTACCGGTTTTCCTTAACTTGAGCAAGACAAGTCCTACAAAAATTGGAACTGTTTGCAAAAACACGTCTCAGAAGTGAAATTATTATCTTGTGCAATTATTAATATTGTACGTGCCATGGTTCCCTGCCCACAAGCACAAGGCAGCAAGCAAGCCCAGAGCAGTAGCAAAGCCAAAACACGCAAGCAAGCGAGCCAGAATCCGTATCTTAGGCAATAATTGCCTTTTCTGCCCACAAGCAGCTCTTTTGACAGAGTAATACAAAAACAGCAAGCGAGGCACTGGGTCCAAGCCAAAGTCCAGACAACGCTGCAGCAGGTTATCCTGCCTATGTCGCTTCCCTACGGGGGTCAGCACCCAGCAATATTCACCCCCTTGGTCAGCCACGCAACCGCGGCTGCAGGGGACGTGTACCTCGGCGTTAAAGTGGAATTTAAAGTTCTCTCTAGGGTCTTCTACTAGATTTTAAATACTGACTGTTATAGACAGAGTTCTACCAAACACAGGGTTGCTCGGTCAAGCACGCTTGACTGAAATAGCATAACTGAACTATTTAGGCCAGAAATCTCCTCCTGCAGATTCGCTGGGAGCCTGCGAAGAGTCTCAGTGGCTCGGAGTTCGGTGAACCGTCTGGCTGATAAATTTGGAATGCAAGTATGCTCTTGCACCCTTCTTGGGAAGAACGGTAGGGTTTTTTGACCAATCGGCTCTATCTTGTCGGGGGTTGTACAGGCTGGTCTCAAGTCTGATCAACGAGGGGAAGTCTGCAGGCTCTGCGGGAGGAGAATGTGAGGCAGGCTGGAAGGGGGAGGACTTTTCTTGCCATGGATCTGTTCCAAGTCTGTGTTTGACTGCAGGTTAGTTTGCTGATCTTCCTACTACCCTCAGGACATGTCTCCTGTTAGGTCTTCAAATAACCTCTCCTGACTTAACCACTGCACAGAAGGTACAGAGTGTACTTGTTCCATAGGACTGAGTGTTGCAAACAGTTACTTAACAGAGACCTCACGTAAAATCCCTCACACAGCCCATTTAGTCACCAAAATAACGAAAATTTATTTCAGAAATAAATTTCCAGAAAGCCAACTATACCCTGGGCTGCATCAAAAGCAGCGTGGGACGAGGGAGGGGATTCTGCCCCTCTACTCTGCCCTGGTGAGACCCCCCCTGGAGTACTGCGTCCAGCTCAGAGATCCCCAATGTAAGAAGGACATGGACCTGTTGGAGCGGGTCCAGAGGAGGCCACAAAGATGCTCAGAGGGCTGGAGCCCCTCTGCTATGGGGACAGGCTGAGAGAGTTGGGGTTGTTCAGCCTGGAGAAGGCTCTGGGAAACCTTATTGTGGCCTTTCAGTACTTAAAAAGAAAGATGGGGAGGAATCTTTATCAGGGAGTGCAGTGATAGGACGAGGGGTAATGGTTTTAAACTGGAAGGCGGTAGATTTGGACTAAGATATCAGGAAGAAATTCTTTGCTGTGAGGGTGGGGAGCCCCTGGCCCAGGTTGCCCAGAGAAGCTGTGGCTGCCCCATCCCTGGAGGGGTTCAAGGCCAGGCTGGACGGGGCTTGGAGCAACCTGGTCTGGTGGGAGGTGTCCCTGCCCAGGGCAGGGGGTTGGAACTGGATGGTCTTTAAGGTCCCTTCCAGCCCAAACCATTCTGTGATTTCAAGCCAGAAGCGGACGCCAGTTTTGCAGCTGAACTATAACCGTTGTCACCAGTCGCTGCCTTCAGGGTTTTGTAAAACTCCGTCACGTCCCCCCTCCCCTTCTTTCCAAACCAGAGAGAATCGACCTCTTTAGCGGCCTTTCTCCGCCCCAGCTCCACCGGGAGATGCGGAGCAAAACCCCCCCGTCCCGGGGCGGGGGTGCACCCGGCATTCAAGCCCCGCACACCGTCCCCCTGCCGCCCCCGCTCACGGCGGAGGCGGCGGGCTGTACCGTGGGGGGGCGGGGGGGAGCGCGGTGCTGCGGGAGGGGACACGCGGGGGACACAGGCGGGACACCCACACACGCGCGCGACACACACACACGCGGGACACGCACAGGGGACACGCACACACGACACACACACACACACGTGGGGGACCCGGGGCACACACATGACGCACACACGCAGGGGACCCGG
>VWZL01004791.1:8029-74185 GCA_013396915.1 Stercorarius parasiticus | reverse complement strand
GGGGGGGAGCGATGCTTGAGAGGGGGACTGTTGAATCTGGACCTAGGAAGGATGAAGAAGGGCACAGGGGGTGGTGGGGTCTGGTGGCATATTATGCTGTGAGAGGGGTGAAGCTGGTGGGGTAGGAGGGCACGGGCACAACCTGAACATCGTAATTTTGCCGTTTCCCAGTACCTATGATACCTGAGTAAAAAGACTTAGTATTTGCTTGGGAGGGTAGCATTGTACCTTTGGGTGTAGCAAGTGTATTGCATGTGTGTTGCTCTTGGAGATACCTTGGAGATTCTATTGTATAATGAAGCAAGGCTACAAAAATATGTTAAGGCTAAAGGAGTCTAAGTATTCAGAGAGTATCCTACAGGTGACGTATCTTAGCTTGAGCGTGCAGTTAGACTTGGTTATATCACCTCAGCTGCAGCTGGCTTGCTTCCAGCAAATTAGGGTGTAGGTAGAGGAGTCGGGATCTGTTTGCATCCATCTGCGTAAACGTATCCTGAAAGCTGATCTAAGCTGGAATTGCTGCAGGTGAGCACTTCCTTCTGTCCCCCACCTCTGTGTTTCTTCTGTAGTGGTGCTTGGGGGATTGAGTAGAGAGCTGGCTGCAAGCTAAGTCTTAAAGAAAGAAAAACAAGTTGTTGAGTCTGTACTTTCAACTCTACCAGTGCTGGTAAAATAAAATTATCAAGATATGTAATAAAGAGAAGGGAAGGAGTGGGACTGCAGCAGTCCTGGCATAATTCAAGCTCCCATTGAAGTGTTCCTTGAGTGAAAATTGTGACAATATCCAATTACATGGTAAAAAAAGTTAATAACTGATAGCAGTGTGGACCTAAGGAGCTGTCATGTCTGACAGAGAACATTTTCACTCTGAACTGACACAAACAGAAGTGGCAGCTGTTTGCGTGAGCATACAGTGAGCGGGATCAGGAAACTAATTCAGAGGATAACATTCCCTCTCCTCTTCCTCCCCTCCCCAGTAATTTTTTTGTTATATCTGTTTTCTGATCCAGTTTGCTCTGTGGGAGCATGAATACTTGTACCAGCAGAAAATGGGCCTGAAATGAGCCATGAGAGGTGTAGTGGTGATCTGTCGGGTCTGGCTAAAGATAAAGCAGCTTAAACAGCTCTGTAATTAAATCAAAGTTCTCTAGCAGCCAACCCTGGTAAAGAGACTCCTGGTCATAGCTATGTTATAGTTCATTCAGTTGTGCGGTCACAGGCTAGGGGGAAAGCTCCCCCTTTTTATTTCTTTGAAAAGAAAAACAAACTCCAAAATCCAAAATGTTTTCCTGATCTGTTTTACACTGTGGCCCCATGAACAATTACGTCTTGTCACAAATCCAAAGTGGGGTGGGAACTTTCTCAACCAATGTCATGCTGTACTGCAAAACGTCTGCATCAGTTTTTTACGCTGCCTTCTTTACAGTTTTTAATTTTCTTAGGTTTTTGTTGATAGTGTTTGACTTGAGTTATCAGAATAATGTAAAGCTGAGCTGCTCTAAAATCTTACTGCTACCTAAAGGGGGAAGAAACACTTGTCTTCCTTTGCTCCCAGACACATAACTACTCCTTTCTTTATGTGGTCTTGGACCTTACGTTTCCTTGAGCAGATTAGATTCATTCACTAACACAGAAAGAGGTTACTACCCTGCTTTTAGCTGGGGTAATTTTCAGCTGCATTAATGAATTGAATTGATTTATTTGATGAGCACCAGAGACAGCATAAGCTAAAGAGTAAAAAGGTACAGTGGGAGCTGCAGAGGAGGAAGCAGAAGCCTTGCACATTAAGTAGGCTGTCAGGGAAAGAACACTCCTGAATTAAGTCATCACTAAGGTCGTTCTTTGCTGGACTCAAAACTGTGCTTGAAAACCTTGTATTTGTAAATGAAATATCATAGTTGGACAGTACAGACGTTCAGACTGTTTCTGTATTCTGAGATTCACATAAGGGGATGGACTTCTATTGTTTTATCTTTATAGTTATGTCAGTGTATGTTCAGAATGTTTCCGGTACTACTTAGTCCCAGTCCCATGTACAGCTCAGCAACAAAAAAAATTGCACTTCATTTTTCGATGTCAGGCCTGTAAAATGGCTTCTTGCTTGTTTGTTCCTGCTGTTGCCACAAGTTAATAATGAAGGAAAGTAGATGAAAGATTTTCCTCTCACAAAAGCTTGTGTGGAAATGAATGAAAATGAATAGATGAGACTAAAGTGTCAGAGGTCATTTTGCGAGAGAACATGGTTATGGACAGTTATAATCCAGAGCCCAAACTTGTAACATCTACACCCCACATCTCTTAAATGTTTTGCTGCTCTTCAGCCAATGAGAGACTGATGGAGCCAAATGAAGTGGTGCTAGAGTTTGATAAGTAAAATACTCGTTTTAAGTGAATGGCTGCACAGTGTCTGTGCTTTTAAGTAGTACTGTACTGTTTTTTGTTTTTTTTTTTCGTAATAACTGTGCTTGGGTATATTTTTTAGTTGGAAAAAATAGATTCTTCAGATATCATACTTTCACTGTTTTTATTTTTGCTTCAAATTGATTGCTTTAGAAAAAGTAGGTTTTATATCTAAATTGAATTTTCCCTCCCCATATGAAGGGGCTGCCAGGAATGCCTATTTCATAATTAAGACTGCTTGTATTTCACAAACCAAATATTGCAATGCAGAAGTCTTGAGACCCACTTTTACAGGGGGGGGAAAAAAAAAGACAAAAGTTAAAAATTGCTTAACACCTATACCCCGAGAAGAAACCCCAAACAATCTCCCATAAACCTTATAATTACACTTTTAATAAACTGCCTGCCTTGATATCTTAAGAAAACGTTACTGAAAAAGTCCATCAGAGTTTGTTGTACTTTTTTCTATCTATACTTCTGGTTTAGATTACTCAAGGCTAAAGAAAATGTGAAGGTGTAATCTTGTGTTTTCAAAGTTGAAGAATTCAGACTTCTGGAAATTCACAGAGGTGGGAAGAGGAGAATGATTTCACAGGGAAATTGCATGAAGCTGGGCAAAGGGAAATGAGAGGCTGGAATATTAGATTTGAATTGTCTCGGCTTTTGTTTCTCTGTATTTCTGTTTATTTCACATGGAAAATCCACCATTCATCACATGCGTTAGAGCAAAATTCTCTGTTTCCTGAGGGTTTGTAGGTTTTAGGTGCTTGTTTGATGATGGTGCACGTTTTGCAGTAGATGAATATGCTTAGTTGAAGTCTTTGTAGTAAATCTAATAATTGGATCTCATGGTAACATTTCCTCTTAATCGAAATAAAGTAAAAATCATCTGTTTGCTACTTTGCAGTTGACCTAATTCTTCTGACTTTTTGCCTGTGGGATGACAAGAGTAATTCGTGCCTTTCACCTTTTCTTTCTCCTACTCTGATAATTTGTTTTCTTCACTTAATTTAAGCCAGGCTCCCTCCCTGCCTCTCCACCCTAACCTCTGTCGTGCCCATCTCCTCTCGAACACAAGCGTTGTCCTCCCCACCAGCTCTTCTGCCCTTCCTCCCCAGTACCAGCCACTTCCCACCTGTTGTCATCTGCTGTTGTCACATTCCCTGACCCCGGCATGCCTCTGCACCTAAATGACATAGCCAGGGAACAGCTTGAGCACTGACCTCTTTGTGGTTCATGCTGACTGTTAGTTTACTCCTGGCTCTGACTCCAAACACCTCTCTCCAGGACAAATATGCTGGCATAGAGGAGAGGAGCACCCAGTCTAAAGCAGTGTGGATGCCAGTGGGTCTGTGTCCTCTGGACTGTGGGATGGTTCAGCCAACTATTTAGGAGAACAGGTGTAACCTGAGTCTGCTATTCCAGTACAGTTTTTAATGGTCCTTGGGGCTTGCTATGTTTTATTGATTTCTTTCACTTAATTTTTTCTCGTACCCTTTTCATACTCATTTTGGTCTTGCCTTTGTTGCTCTTTTCATACTCATTTCGTTTTCATTTTGGTCTCATTTCTAGTATTTTTCATACTTGTGCCATATCTGCTTCCTCATGTCCTTGTAGTAGCCTTTAGGTTCTCAGATGCCAATTCCTTCTTTTTCTTTCTGTGTCAGAAGTTTTTTTTCCTACTCATGATTCCATTGCTGGTATCATCTTTGGTCGTCTTTGACTCCTGAGTGTCTGCATTCTTTCTCTGAATCTGCGTTATTTATTTTGTAAGATTCCCAGGGCAGCGTATCATAGAATCATAGAATCGTCTAGGTTGGAAGAGACCTTTAAGATCATGGAGTCCAACTATTAACCTAACACTACCAAAACCACCACTAAACCATGTCCCTAATCACCACATCTGCCTGTCTTTTACATACCTCCAGGGATGGTGACTCAACCCTGGTCAACCTGTTCCAATGTTTGATAACCCTTTCAATGAAGAAATTTTTCCTAATATCCATCCTCAACCCCCTTGGTGCAACTTGAGGCAGTTTCCTCTTGTCCTGTCACTTGTTACTTGGCAAGATTAAAGACACAAACGCAATCAGCAATGTACAAGTATAAAGTGTTTTTTCTTCTTCTCTAAACATGAGAGGGACGTTGGTACTAGTACAGCATGGGCCAGGTAGTCATGCACATGGCAGCTGGTAGGTCTCTTCGCAGATAAATCGCTGATTGACTAGAGGTAATAACAAGAACAAGCCTAATTATTGCGCTAATGAATTATTTTGAAAACTGTTGGATGGAAGGCAGTATCACCAGCCAAAGATCGCAGTGAGGCAGAATGAAGTGTTGAGTGTCACATCACTTTCCTGGCTGTATGTACTCGGCCCCAAGGATGGATGGTGCACATTGGCCGTGCTGCTGCTGCTTCAGGCTTGCTTCAAGTGTGGTTCCTCTTAGGGAGAGCTGTTTGGATGGGTCCTGGGCAAAGCTGGGGAGCCAGCTAACACTAAAACAGATCCTGTCTTATCTGCCAGTGTAGACATAGTCATCATGTGTCACCTTTCTGAGGTGTGTGAGAAGGCTGTACTGGCCAGATTGTATTCTAAAATAGTCCAGAATTCCTGAGTCTATTAAAACATGATGTTTTGTTTGTTTGTGCTGTGAACCATTTGAAAGGAGGGTGGGGAGGCTAAGAAGGATGTTAGTGTTACCCTTGAATATACTTCTGTATGCCAGCTTGGATCTCTGGGGTAGGCCATCAGGAAACTCATTTCTCTCAGGACCCAGTACCTGAGGTTGCTGTGATGGTGGTGTGTGATTGCGTCGTGCTGGGATATCTCATCATCTCAGTACTGTGTAGCGTCCATACCTCTGTGCTGTGTATGAATGACATGTAGGTCAGTGCGTCCTTGCCTTTAAATTCTTCTGGAAGCTGGGTTAAATATGACTAAAATTAGCTTAAGTGTTACTAAAGTGAGAACCCAGTTGCGACATCTTCATTCCAGGCTGCGATCATTCTGCTCTGTTCAGGTGGCTTTCAGGCCAGACGAGTAAAATTCTGTCATAAATTGAAAATAAACAAAAATAGTCTTTTGTTCAGATACCGAGAATTTCAAAAGAATCAGTTACTGAATTCATCTGGACTGAAGAATTTATGCTCAAAGCTGCAAGGGGTAACCTGGAGCCTGCATTGCAGTAATGGTGGAAACCAGGGAAAGCCCCCCAACCTTGACTGACTGAGCAAAGATCTTGGTAAAGACACTACAAATACTGGGAACCAGCAAAAATCATTGAAGGGACTGTTTATCAAGGAGACATAACTCTTTAACTTGGTACAGCTGTACTTGTCAACTGCAAGAATTTCAGGGTAAGAGGGAAAATCATTGAAAATTATTCTGAGTTTTACATTTCAAGGGGAATGAGCCCTCTACTCATTTAAGTACAAGGGAAACAAGCAGTGAAGATAAGTCGTCATGGAATGAGAGTCATGCCAGGATTGGAGGTAATTTAAATGTCATTCAAAGAGTACGTGAGTACTGTTAGCTTCTTTTTTTAGTTGGGTGGATGATACGGAAAATTTTAAAAAAGCCAAACCAAAACAACCCAACCCCCTGATGGTGATCCTCATATAACATCTCACAAGGGACAGAGGAAGTCAGAGAGCAGGAGGCACACGCTCTTCCTCAGAGTATTGCAGGAACTGAATTATGAAATGAAAAATTCTGGAAGCCAGGCTTTGTAATCCGTGAAATCAGGGAGGGACCAGCTAATTGAGGAAAAACAAATCTGAATGTTTAAGAGGAGGCATGAGAACAAATTGATGATTTCAACAACAGTGTCTTTCAAAACCCAAGTGTTACCTCAGGGCATTTTGAGATTAAGTTACTGCAAAGCGCTTAAAGAATAATTTTTATAAAGCATAGGAATAATTTTCTTGTAAAATTCATACAAAATTGCAAATGGTTATAAAAGAACATATAAATAATTGAATATAATTATGAAAGAAATCTGACATCAGTCTGTAGCTCTGCATGCTGCTTGAGTAATCTGAGGTATTTTCTTAACTGGTTTAAATACTGGGGATTGCTTCGCTTTCAGCATGCACGTGTGACTTAAGTTATAAAATTTTCCTTGGCTTTTTAATGACTTGCAGTGTATGTATTATATAAATGATCTACACAGCATTATTGATTGTCTATAAATTTGCATTTTAAAGGTGCCTAAATGTGTCAGACAGTCACTCTTACAAATATCATTGAACTGTGCCTTCCTGGAGATTTGTCTAGGCGTCTGAATATTTCTGTAGGTTTTTTTTTAATTATTATTTTTTAAATTTTTAAAAAATAAAAGTTCTGTTTTGATGTGCTTGATTTTAGTTGGATATTGTGAAGGAATGAGAGAGATGATAGTGGTTTTTTTTCGGTTTCCATCAATCAGTGCTGTATGTGTTGGCTAATTTCACTAAAATTGATGGAGGGGGAGTGTTCTTAAAGACATACACATTGTACAAACTTAGGAAATGGTGGTTTGATGGAGGAAGAAGAGAAAAAAATGATGTTGTACACACAACGGCAGGGTTGGTGCAAGGTCTGTGGTTTTTTAGCCTGCCCTGTAACCTGTCAGACTGTGTACATTGGGCAGCCAATTAGCACACTGCTTAAGTCGCACCATCCTTTGTGCACGTTTCCTCCTGTGGAATCCGTAGTTCAGGGACAGAGGTGAAGGCTGAGGATACTGGAGGTGAAGCTCAGGTTATTGCGGTTGGATGATGATTGCTTGTAGGTGTTACATGACACATCGTTAAAATAATCAGGCCTGACTGGTGCCTCTGACCATGGGGAAGCTGGTTTGTGAGTCTTGTGTTCCTTGTCTGCTGAAACACGTTGATAGCGTGGCTGAAACTCTTCTGCAAGACTATGCAGCTGTGTTTTAAGGATAGTGTTGGAAATGCATATATTCTTTCTGTGGTTCAGACAGAATAAATCAATTCTGATTTTTTAGTTTTATAGGGCTTAAAATTTGTATATGAAGACTAAATTAAAAAAAGAAAGGACTTCATTAATGCTCTTCCACAAACTGATGGTATCCTGAATCTGGTGGGCCCATTTTTCATAATTCCATTTTCATGTTGGAGAGTCAAAATACAGTTGTATGAATTCTGTAGTTAATGTTAGAAAATATTTTTTATGTCTATTTCTTTATTTGTACTGAGTAGGCTTTTTTTAATACTTCAGACATAAAATACAGTGGGTTTGGAGTTCAAATAATTAAGGATGTTTATTCTTAGAGCAACTAGTGTATTACTTCAAGAGTGTTTGCATTTGATTTGAGGAGTGATCTCCTCCTTACACTTCCCCTACATAAATGTCTAAAAACCACATTTCTTCCTTCTACCCTCATTTCTATTCACATGAAAACGGTGTTTGAGATGTAGTAGCCTGTCTCTCGTGGTTTTTCTGCTTATGCTAAATATAATTTCATAGCATTTTTTTTTTAATTAATTAAACAGAACTTTTCATATATATGAACATTTTCTGTCTGTCTGTTTCAAGACGGTAATGGCCAAAGTGTTTCAGTGAGAGTTAAATCAGAGCTTGTTTTAAACTGTAGGGGAAATGGGGTCATTACCATCGGAGAGTAAATGTGTGTTCAGTTTAGATTGAGTTGATGAACAGGAGGAGGAGAAATATTCCAGTCTGGGCAAGGTGCATACAAGATAATCAGCTGTTTAGGGAGTTGTTGTGGTGTTTGTATATTCCAGGATTTTGGAGGTCAGGTTTGTGGTCAAGTCTTTTTCTGTGGTATCTGTCCCTGTTTGTAAGTAACGAGGGTGTGGGGTTGCCTTCAGAAGCCTTCAAACGCTGCCAAGCCAGCATTAAAGCATAATTGAATTTTGGGTTTCAGGTTTTAAACAGTTGTCTGCAGAAGTGAGGAAAGGAGTTATTTTACTTAATTTTAAGTCAGAGTCTTTCTGTTTTCAGTTTTCTCACAGGTGGTAATAGGACACTGGGCAGGGCTGGATCAGTCTTCAGGTGTGGAAAGGAAATCTTCCTTCCCCCATGCTTGAGTTACGTTATTCAAGGGGCTTTACCTGTCTACATTCTTAGTACCAAACTAATTGTGTTTGGGGCGAGAAATATTTTTTCTGGAAATGAGGCTGGCAGGTGTTGAATTTCTTCTCCCTCCTGTGTGTGTGCAGGGCACAGATGTCCCACAAGGGCAATCAGGGTATATTTCATCAAATCAGTTCCTCACTTGGAGGAGTAATGTGTTCCTCTTGTCTGAATGTGGCATGCAGAAGTTTGGTTGTCTGAGGACCGAAGCGTTGTGATCTATCTAAATTTCATCCAGATGCACATATGCTTACCCTCATAATTATAATATGCAGTGATACACAGCCTACGTAGTTTTAGTTGTGAAGTACAACTTGTGCGCAGATGAAGCAAATACAGCAATATATATAATTTTCTTAAGCTATCTCCACTTGTACTACTAATTCTTCAGACTTGATGCTATGACATTTTTTACTTTCTTAAAATTTTGTCATACAATTACATGTGTTACTCTGTCATTTAAATAACAAAAGTCTACTCTTGTATGTAGGAGAGGCTTGGGATTTTCTTACGGGTTTTTGCAAATCACTGGAAAAGCAGCAATAGGCATTTAAGATATTAAAGCAACCTTTAATGCCTGTGCTATGGTATTCGAATGCTTGAAGATTTTCTGACTACTTATTAATATTTTAACATATCTGATTTTTTTAACAATTAAATCTGTTCTTTTCAGCTTTTTTTTTCTGAAGTGGTCTCTCCGTTGTCTTTTTTCTCTCTCTCCTGTTTATGTTTTTAATGATGAAATATGTAGAAATCTTTTTGTTTTATCCTTTTTTTACACCCCCCCCCGATCCTTTTCTTTCCTCTAACTGTGATTCATTTGTTTCTTCTTCTGCAGTGTATCTGTATTTTCTGCAGACAGTGTTGCAATGGAGGGAGATCAAGAGCTAGAACTTGCGGATGCGAATAGAAGGAAATCAGAAAGTTCTAAAGTCTTTGGACATTCTTGGGCCATCTGCCCTGTCACAGTGCATGATTTGTTTTAAATTTCCTTTTCCTCCTAGTTGTTGAATGGTTGGGTATCTAGAAAAGTACTTCTTATGGGAGGCTGGGAAAGACGGAATTTATTAGTTGACTGTATTAGAAGATGATAATGTAAAAATGTTAGCAAAGCTGGACTCTGTCCTATTTCTAGAGCTGTGGTGGCTTGAGCTCTGCTGATTTTGAGAGAGAAGAAAGTGGAGTTGAACGGCAGAAGGGCTGCAAAGGCTGTTACAGGCAAACAGCTCAGCTGTTGGTATGGACTGAGGGTAATTAGTACTGAAATAATCTGTTTAATGCTTACATAGGCCGAATAAAGACTGCATCTGCAGACTCTACTACTGCTTAAAGTTTCTTTTTGGTACTTAAAATGTCATAGTGTAAGAAAAAAGGTGGTGAGAGGAAAATGCTAGTTTTACTTTTTGAAATGTGTGTTTCCTTTATCACTTTTCAGGTATTTCAGAATTCTTGCAAATTAACTTGCAAGGAATAGTTATACTCTACCCTGAATGAAATGCTTAACTCTTGTTACTGTTGGAATTTTTCTTGATGAATAAATAAATATTTAACATTAGGTAAATATTTCGAACCTGGGTATTCTTTACCTGCAGAGAGCTAATCTGCTTGAGAAAGTGCCATTATCTAGTTGTTACATTGAATGTCAGTGACAAGCATATTGCTTTACGTGATAGAGTTTTCATGGTATATTGAATATATGGTGGACAATGGTCACAATAGGTCTTTTATTCTCTTCCCTAGAGAAATGTGTGTACAGGGTGACATTGTGATTTTACAGTTTTGTCATATTTTTTTTTTTAGATGCATGATACACGATATATGTGTAAATGAGAAGTGAAAGCCAAGTGCCTTCAATCTGAAATGGAAAACGGCGCAGTTAGGGATAGCTCTTAGTAACTGTGAAACTTTATTCCACAGTCTTACTGATACTTTTTATTTTTTTTTAAGGAAAGGTGGTGCTGTACAGGGGAGGGTTGTCTTGGTTAAATGTAAGTTCCATTGAAGGGTGGCGTTGTTAATGACAGTCTTTATCCGAGAGAGTTGTGTGGCCCTTCTAAGTATCCTAAGGCCAGGGCGTTGGGTGCCTTGAAAATAACAGATTTGAAGGGTGACTCAGTGCTTTATGGAAAGGCAGGGTAGGAAGCTGCAGCAGATCTGATGTGTTCCTAAGCCACTGTTAGTCAAAGGAGATGCCGGGGCATTCTTCACCCTGAGGTAGGTAAGGCTGCATTGCTGTGGTCTGCCTGGAGAAGTCATGAATAAATGAAACCTGGCTCATAATCCACAGGCATCTGGTGGAGTCTTCTCTCCCTGGTTCCAGATATTTTTTGGGCAGTCTTCTCCTTCTCATAAAGGGTAATAGGCAGGAAAAACAGCATGACTTCAGAAATAAAGTAAAGGGAGAGGCAGCATTGGAAGTGGATTGTGCTTTTCGCTCCTGTGAAATCATGGTTTTACAGTGGTGTGGGGAGTGTGTTACTTCTGTTCCCTGGATCACGGCCTAACCCTCTGGGTTAGGAGGTGAGGTGAGGCAGCATGGGCAACGTGAGATTGAGGGGAGGCAGCCTTGTGTCTGGGTTTCACATAGCAGCAAACACTTGTGGCATTGTCTCACACAGCAGTGCTCCACTCGTGTTGCAAATGTGCTGTACTATCTTACTGAAGCTGAAAATCTATAATAGTTTATAAGCACTAACGCATTTTGTTTTGTGAAATTTTTGTCAGTCCATCTCAAAAAGAGAAGAGCGAAACTAAGAAATTATGGAGAAGGGTGACAAGAGTAATGGGAGGTGTGGAGCTGGTTTTGGCCATTCCTGGATACATGATAATCAACTGTTTGGATCAGTGAGCTGAAGCAGAATTGCAGTCCTTCATTCTTGTAGTGAATAACACACAAACTAAATTTTATGCCTATCAACACTAAGGTCCTGATACAGACCGCCCTGAGGTGTCCTAGGATGCGTATGCTCCTTTTATAGCTGGAGAGCTGAGGCATAATGTCAGTGAGATGTTCATTTCTGTCTATCTGGCTCCACAGGGTGTCTCAGGTAATGTACAGACCTTCTGCTACATCTGTTAGCATCTTCATGGAGGTTAATAGTTTGCCAAGGAAGTATCTACTGGATGTCCTGATGGCCTTTTCTTCCATGCTTCTACCTGTTACCAATGTCCACTGCTAATCCTTGAGCAGTGTATTTATTATAAGAATTTGGGCCTTCATCACAGTGTCCTTTCAGCTTACTTGAGTGAAGTGTATCCCAGTGGGAACCATGAACCGCTGCAGGCTGGTAGATTTCATTATCTTTCTGTCTTGCCAACCTCAGCTTTAATAATACTTTTCTGAAGTGCGTGGAACTGAAAGGGAGAGCAAGGTGTTGTCCAGAAGTATCTATAATATTTTTTCTATATAATCACACCATTGGTGGTGGAGGAGAGCCTGCTTTAATAGTCTGCTCTTGCCTGTTTTCAGCTGTACACAATATTTAGCTTAGTTGATGTTTATAACAGTCTGAAAGTGATGAGCATTATTTGTTTTGAGGGGTTTTTGTGTTTTTTTTTTTTTTTTTGGGCATGCATCAAGCCCCGTTGACCTTAAACATAGAGCTCATTCAGTTGTCACGTGCATTGTTTCTTTGCACTGGTTTGTGTGGTGTTGTTCCTGGTTCTTTTCTATTTTTCACTTGGGAGTTGAATAGTAATGAGAAGAGAAAGTAGAAATTCATATTAGTCTAAAGCTTGTTGTAGAAGCTACAGAAATAAATTTTAGACTTTGATTTGATACTAATGTATAAGATACCAGTCTTTTCCTGTTATACTTATGACACTTTGGTATGAGGAAGCAAGGCTTCACACTTCACACTGTAAAGTCTGTGTTCTTAAAACAAAAAAATTATTTTGTTCCAAATGTTCATGACCTTCGTACAGTAGGCTAGAAATAGCTGAGGAGGTAGCAACTAGTGATCTGTCGCTTAGACTACGTTAAGACTTTTCTGCAACAGAAGGATTATCTGGATTGCATTACTGCCTAATCCATTATGGTTTAAGTGGCCTTGACACTTAAGTAATGTGTAAATCTGTTTTCAGAAGTCTGTCCATGTATATATTTCTCCTTAATCCGTAGTTCAAGATTCATTTTGGAAACAGATTTTGGCAGAACTTCCCTGTGGTTACTTTTAGCAGAATCCTCGGCCCATCTCTGAATCTAAACCATCTACTTGCTATTCAGTATGAGCGGACAGTGTTTCAGAACAGCTCCCTCCCTCATGTTTGTAAACAGAGGAACCGAATCTTTGAGAGGTGTTGCCAATTCCAATTCTACAGGACATCTTTCGTTGTTCTCACCAGCACCAGCAGTAGGAAGCGCGCTCTGTTTGGAACTTCTCTTATTCTAAGCATTGACCGAAAGCTCCTGCCAGTTTTGAGACTTCCTGGGAGATCAGTGCAGATAAAGATGATAATGCTATTAAAAAGAAAAAAAACAATAAAATCTGTCTCATGGTGCACCCAAAGTATAATTTCATGGAATCATAGGAGCACACAGGTTGGAGGGACCTTGGGAGGCCATGTAGTCCCAGCCTCCTGCTCCAAGCAAGGCCAGTTGGATGAGGTTGCTTGGGGTCATTTCCAGTTGAGTTTTGAGGATCTGTGGTGATGGAGAGTCCACAATTGCTTTGGGCAACCTGATCGCAACATTCAGCCACCTTCAAGTGAAAATTTTTCTTCCTTAGGTGTAATCTGACTTTCTCATATTTGAGCTTGTCTGTTGCCTCTTGTCTTAGCCCTGTGCATCTCTGAGTAGGGCCTCGTTCTCTACACCTTCCCATTAGATTTTTGCAGAATTTCTGTGGACAGAAAAGACTTTGAGGACCTTCAGTGTTTGAGTCATTAAGTAACTGTTCTTTATAAAATGTAGAACATACATTAAACTGACAAAAAAGAACATGTTTTTTTTTAGATCCAGCCTATTTTCTGCTTTAGGCAGTTTTTTAGGGACAACGTACCATTTGTATAAAATTTGTTAGGAATGTGTTGTTGTTCCAGCAGATGGTGAAAATTTTTGGAGGACTTGCAGTTGGTTAATTGGAGTCAAAAGCCTTTAGAAATATGTCATCACTTCATAGACACTGTGTATTTGGATTACTTCAGTGATGTTCTGACCTTATTTATGTGATAGTTCAATTGTCTGAAAGACAAACCTCAGTGTAAATTTATCATGTCTTAAAAGTTCTGATATCTGGCAGACAATGTTTCTGGCTGTTATGGCCAACGGTAACAAGGTAATAAAATTCCCCCTATACTTCCCGTTTAGGATTGCTTGATGTATTTCCTGGTATAAATATTGTAACAGCTGGAACGAGTTCAAAGGAAAACTTTGGTATTGTTCATAAAACCAGCAAATCTAAGAGGCTTTGATTTACTACTTAAATGGGCATGTCTCCTTTTACTTTTTTATTTTTCTTTACAATGTGCAAAAAAGACCCTAACTGAATTAAAGTTTGTCCCCCCTTTTTTTTTTCTTCCCTCCTCCCTCAGATTGCAGCTGTTCTCAGGAAACGAAAACTTGACTATTATTTGCACAAACTGGTACCTGAGATCTTGCAATCAACTTCCTTTCTGACAGCAAATGGGACCTTGTATATTGCTTGCTTTTGCATTCTAAGGTTGGTATACTGTCCTAAAAATGAAATGTAACAGGAAAGCTATTTTTATGCAACTTCTCAATTTACATAATAATTTGTCTTTTTTTTTTGTATAATAGGCTTTTTTGTAATAGGTGGGCATAAGAAAAGCAACGGCTGTGCAGTCATCTTGATTTCTGGTGTTATCACTTGAATATAAACCTTTTTTTTCCCTCTTGTTTTTGTAATCTTTTAAATCAGTAAATAAGTCAATGTATTCACTTTTCTTCCTTTTCTCTGTTTTACTGATTCAAAATACATTGTTGCAGGAAATTCAAATATGTTCTAGAGGGGAACTGAGAAGGCCTAATCTTTCTTTCCTAGAAAGAACTGATGTAATTTGATGTTGGTTTCCATTTTCCTGATGCAGAGGCTGTGATGACTTTCATTTATCCTAAGCTTTGTCCAGCCATCCAAGTTTGTACTTTCCATATTTGTGGACATAAATGAAGGAAATCCCAGCACAGCTTCTGGGGTTCTGTAAGATATAGACTTGCTCTGAAACATGAGTACAAATGACACTTCTGTATTCTGAGCTGTTTCCAGTGTGTATTTCAAGTAACTGTCAGGATAGTTAAAAATTAAACTTTCCTGTTTATGAGCATGATGGTGTCCTAGATCTAAGTGCATTTATTGTAAGAGATGTTATACATAGACATCTAAAGCCTACAGTAGCTATGAATTCTGGAAGTTATCTGACAGTGCACTCAACAGCCCCTCTAAAAGTTAATCAAACCCATTATGCCCTACTTCTAGAGCTGTTTAGAAGCCCCTAAACTTTGCTTCAAAGCTGAGGGAGAAGGCTAAGAAGAGGAGGAGCTGGCTGAGGAGCCATGGAACACTTTTTAAGTAAATAATTTGCGAAGTTCAAAGTGGATCCTGAAGTAACAAGCTCTAAAGAATATGAATTTTTCTAGCAATCTGAATTGTATTGGCTTACCTTTACACCTCTGGGCTGTCCAGTGGTCTTCCTTATCCTGCCGTGTGCTTGCCTGTAAATGAGCAGTGCATGACTTCAGTGCTGTAGTTAGATGTTACTCTCTAAATTACGCTGGTGTGGATTTACTGTTTTCAGCTGTTCCTCTAACAGAGGTTACGAGCCATAGCAGATCTACGGCTGCGCCTGTGCTAGTCAATGAAGCGGGTAAGAGATTAGTGTCTGACTCTGAAGCCAATTGGTATGGCATTGCTTTTGCTTACATGGAGCACAGTTATCTAAAGCTGCTTTGACCTCCAAAACAAAGTGCATGGCCAGATGTGGACTGAGTAACAGGAATGGTACTGAGTCCATGCATTTTCCATGCAAAGGACAATTCCAACAATTTAACGTGACAAGGGGTACGTGTAAGTGCTTATTACCCTACTGTTCTTATAGCTGAGCACTAACCAACAAACATTTTAAGAGATGAACATGCGTTTTCTGTTGCAAAGAGATGCCTGTGAAGAGTTGTGGCCTCCGGCAGAATCTGTGCTGGCAGGGTCTCTGCAGACTGCCTACCACCTGCAATTGCAAGACTTGCGAATAAAAAATGTCAGCCTGTTGGCTGGGGTGTCAATTGGGGCTGGTGAACTGAAATCATAAATAGAGGCTAAATAAGAAAGTATTTAGGAAGCCTTAAGAATATGAAAGTCCAATTATAAGGAGTATTTGGCAGCTTTTTGGACAGGGATAAAATTCAGAGCCTCAGCAATTAAGTAAATGGGATATGAATAGGAATAGCAAGAGCTATTAAATGACATTTCAAACAAACAATGGATAATATGATTATTGGAGAAGTCCAACCTTCCAAATTTACTGGTGTTCTTTGAATACATATCTGGTGACGATAACGATTGGTGCATTATACATGAATTCCCAAATGATTTTGACAAGATTGCTTGTTCAAGGACTCTTCAAGAAGAAAGATAAGTTGTATTCCAGGTATTAGTAAATGATTAGCAAGCAGTTAAAATCTGTGAAGCCAAACAAGGGATAAATAATCAGTTTTCATAATAGGAAGAGGTTGCCAGTGATGTTCCTGCTGTGTCCTTTGTTCTGAATATACCTAAAGAATCTAGAAAAAGAGGTGAAGAATAATGTGAGAGATTATATGATACTATTTAGGATACAGAAATCTAAACCTGACTCTCATCCATTTCAGAAAGATCTGTTGATGAAAATCACGTATGAAACTTGACAGAGAAAAGTGAAAAGTAGTGCATCAGGAGGAAAAAAGCAGTGCTATGCTTACACAAGGATGAGCTTTAAACTAGCTACTATTAATCAGGAGGGTGTCTGAGACTTGTCATGGACAGGTCCTTTGGACAAGTCAGTTCAGTACTTGCATATGGTCAAGGAGCCGAGTATTATTTGGAAAGAAAATGAGAACAAGCCAGAAAGCTGTATAAATACATGACATCTTTACAAGTTGAGTACTTTTTATTTTTTTTTAAGAGCTTTTCCTAAGATTATAATGTTGACAAGTCCTTCACTTGGAATGTACTTAATATCAACATTGTCTTGCAGCTTGAGCTGTATAAGCTTCCTTCTCTTCTCTGGGTGGGTGATGGAGGATGGAAATACGATACTTCACTCCTTTTTTTTTTTTTCTTTCTTGTTTTTTTTTTTTTTTAGTCAATTTCTGTGTGTTTTTCACTTTTTTTTTTAATGTTTTGTTTGAACTTGTATGATTCCTTGAGTTTATTACTGTGTGATACAGTGTACTTCCTTCAGAAGCCCCTGAGAGCAAAAGTGATTGTATGTCGTTTTCCAGCCCAGAGTGTGGTTTGGTATCGTATGTTTTAATCTGTCAAAGAAATATTGGTACATCTCTGGCGTTCTGCGTAACTGTGGCCTGAGTATTTCTGAACTCTATTTGCAACCATGCAAAGAGATTTTTTTGAGACTGTGGAGAGCTGGATGCTTTAGATCTGATTCTAGATAGTGGTGAGAAGTGGGATGTGGTAGATTGGTATAATAGGATGCATGATGCAGTTTTTTGTATCTTTTTTGGTTGGAAGGTGTATTATAGTGGGCTCAGCAGTAACTCAAGCAAAATTGCGCAGCAGTTGACTGATCTTACCCTCCTGGAGTTGCAGACCAAAGCAACAGATTAAAGGGTTTGTAGCTGGACATGTTAACCCTGTACCTACCTGCACAATTCCTGATTTGAGAAGAGCCGCCTGTTTCCTTCTTTTCTAGCACCAAGGAGGAGCGGCATTGGCAGACATATAGGGTGTCCTGAATAAAGTGACCACTTCTGTTCATACCTTTACCCAGGTCCCAGCAAATCTTCAGTCACTGTGTATACTGAAAATACATCTTAGTCATGCAGTAACAATTAAAAGACCTGAATATTAAATGTAATTGTCAGTAAGAAGTCTAGCTTGTGCTAATATGTCTGTTTGATGCTCTTCTGGTATTTACTTACGTTCACCTAGGGAAAACCAGCAAAATTGAAACTACTGCAAATATTTTCAAGGATCACAGAATCATAGAATAGTTTGGGTTGGAAGGGACCTTTAAAGGCCATCTAGTCCAACCCCCCTGCAACGAGCGGGGACATCTTCAACTAGATCAGGTTGCTCAGCCCTGTCCAACCTGACCTGGAATGTTTCCAGGGATGGGGCATCTACCCCCTCTCTGGGCAACCCGGGCCAGTGTTTCACCACCCTCAGAGTAAAACATTTCTTCCTAATATCTAAATCTCCCCTTTCAGTTTAAAACTACTACCCCTTGTCCTATTGCTACATTCCCTGATAAAGAGTCCCTCCCCAGCTTTCCTGCAGTGCCCCTCTAAGTACTGGAAGGGGCTATAAGGTCTCCCCGGAGCCTTCTCCTCTCCAGGCTGAACAACCCCAGCTCTCTCAGCCTGTCCTCACAGCAGAGGGGCTCCAGCCCTCTGAGCATCTTCGTGGCCCTCTGCTGGACCCGTTCCAACAGGTCCATGTCCTCCTTATGTTGGGGACCCCAGAGCTGGAGACAGTACTCCAGGTGGGGTCTTACCAGGGCAGAGTAGAGGGATGTAGGCAAGAACTTGAGGCAAGAAAGTGTATTTAAAATAGTTCTAGAAGGAATTACCAAGCTAAGTTGGCTGGCTTTTTTTTTTTTCCCCTCTTTTTTTTTTTCCCTTCTTTTTTTTTTTTCCCCTCTAGTGAATGAGGCAGTGTGTGCAGGCTGCTCTGTTGTCAGAGCAGTGGGGGTGAAGAGCTCTGTTACGGATGCGTGACAGGCCAGCTGGGGGTTGTAATCTCTTCTGCTGGTGAGATCCAGAAGACTACATCTGTCTGGGCTTCAGACGGAAGTGCTAAGCTCCAGTGTTGACAAGCATTACGTCTGTTAAATGGAAGGTGTGATTTTTAGGTTTTTGGGTTTGTTGAATGCAAAACCTCATGAAGACACGGTTCCCTTAGTCTAGCAACTGGAATAATTAAGTTTTTCCACATACAGCTTTACATTACCTTGCTTAATGAGATTCAACCTTATGTATCAACCAGCCTTCGAATTCTACATACAGTTGTACATTGAGGAATTAGGTGCATAATGAACTCATATTTCTCATTCCAATTTTGAACCATAGACCATGTGAAAATAACTGTGCAAATAATAACAAAAGCTTGTTTTTGTTTACTTTAGCAGAAGTTCAAATGTTTCACTTACTGATTGAGCATTTTAATTTCCACTAGGTTTTATTATGTAAAATATGTTACTGTTGTTTCCAAATTCTTATCAAACCGAAGACGTAAGCATTCGTACAGGGATTCTAAACCATGCCAAAAGAACGAATTCTTGTTTCTTTCCCACAGAAAAGACATTTGTTCTGTTACTTAACAGGTGTGTCTGGTAAGATGTGTTCATACTTATTAAGATGTTTAAAATGGCTTCTCTGAAACTTCATACAGTAATTGCTTTCCAAGAGAGTCCTAATAATGAACTTTAGCTCCTGTAGCATTTGGCATTGTCATCCTGAGAAATTATCCTTTTGCAGCCGTGGGAATGAGCAGTGTGTGTAATTGCCATTACATCACTTGCTGCTGATACACTGGCTCTATTTTCACTTATGAACATAAGCTGGCATTGCTCGCTGGTAATGTTATTTTTGCAGGAGAGGTATGAAATGAGGCTAATCAAGCCTTTTACAGCAAGAATGAAAGCAGGTTAATCAGATGGTATTGATTAATTATCTTTGTTCTCTCTTCTGTGTTGTCAACATGAAATTTTATCTAAGAAAATTTCCTTTTCTACCCTGTGTGTTTGCCATTTTTTTTAGTTGTATTTTGTTCACGGTGTTTTGGAAGGGTAGACTCCATTGTAACACACTGTTTTCCTGAACTGATAGTGCTTATCAGCTGAGCAACATTGGTGTAAATGAAGTATGCTTGTTATCATGCTACCAAATTTCGTGACTGCCTGACTATCGTTTGCTTCTGTGATCAGCCTGAATTAGTTTGGAGATGCGGGTGTCCTGAACAGACCAAAAGTGGCTGGTGCCATTATGTCTGATGTACAGTTTGGTTTTCCTCCTTTAACAGTGACCAATTTATAGAAATATTTTCTTAGATGTTGTCATTTGTGTGACTGTTTTTTTTTTTTTCAACTCTTATTGTTGGAGGAATTTGCACAGTTGAAAGCGTGTGGACTCTTCGAGTGAAATCCAGATCTTGTTGCAAAAAAAATAGAGCTTTCCCACCTTAATGGAACTGGGATGTCACTGTTGCTTCCAGCTTTGTAATGTACAGATTGATTCCTTGCCTTACTGTAAAGGAGTGGTTTGCTGGTTTTAGCATCAGTAGACTACCTGTCTTTGGAATGTGATGTATATTATAATAACTTGATTTGATTTCTGGCTCACCTGATTGCATCCCTACATTCCACAAGGCACATCTTCCTGAAGATGTATTTGGACAAGTAGCAGTTCTTTTAGAAGATTATTCTGTGATTAATATCTGCATTTTTTCAGAAACATCTCTTGAAAGCACTGTTTTCGTTGAAGCAGAGTAATCCTTTAAATGAAATGTATATATTAATGAAGTATTTCAGGTGTTTGACGTTTATGAAGCACTTTGGGAACCCCTCTGAGAACTATCCAGCTGTAAAAATATAATGATTAGTATTTATTTGTAAGTATTGATTAATGTAAAGGGGCAAAACTCATCGTAATAAAGTGTATCTAATTTCATTATAAAGGTAAAATATGGTGTTGTACGTGAATGGTTCAGTTGCTTTGCGTGTAATATGTGTACAAATTACATTTTCAGGAGGATACTTGGAAAATTCTACTTTTGGTCTCCTGGCTTTGGTGCTGCTTTACCTGCTTCTTATATGGCTATTCTCATCGAAAGGAAAAGCAGGTACGGTTTGTGTCTGTGGGTTTTCAGTTTTGTATAATAATCTTTATTTTTTTGGTCATTTGACGATTGACGTTTGACAATTCAGTGGTTTTGTTTCAGGAAGCTGGAAATGTACTTAATTTGAAATAGTGTCTTTTGCAACCTTAGATTTAAATCTAGAAAGCTACAGTGAAAAACCACTTTACAAACACTCAGTTGCTTGTTTGTGATTTGTTTTTCTTGTTTAATGTGTAAGTGGGTTGCTTAGGATTGCCTGATGAGGTTTGGTTGCTTAGGATTTCCTGATGAAGCTGTGCGTTTCTTTGTTTTCTATTTTTTGTTTTTGTTTTTTTTGTCTTGTTTTGTTTTCGTTTTTTTTAAAGTCTAATTTAAATAATGTTTGCGATTAGCATGCTGCTTCTCTGTAACTAATGAAAGTTGCTGATGACTTGTGTTGACAACATGACATCAGTTAAGATAGAAGAGTAATAGGGTGTTGTGGAAAAAACTGAATGGAAGAGCTGAAGTAACCCAAAATGGATGAAGCATAATGATACAGAAAGCAAAGCCTTTCACTTAAGGGAAAGGTGCTGAAGTTCAGCTATCAACGGAAAATCCGTTATGAAAGCATGAAGAGAGGAGCAGAGAGCTCGGAGTGATCCAAGGATAGCTGAAAGCTGCTGATTGTGCTTTTTGTTGCCATGAAAGGTGGTAGGTGAAATCCTGGGTTGTAAGGTTTTTGTGTTATGAAATTCATCTTATATTGGTAGCTTGTATCAACAGTGACAGTTACAATGCTTAATTACTTCACTATGGAATGAGATGCTTTGGTCATCTCGTTAGTAGGTTTTATTCAAAGTGGAGAAGGTGACAAAAGGGTAACATAAGGGGTTACTCTTTAAAAGATGATGAGAGGGGGTTGAGTACCAGAGGTGATGTGAACACATTTTTGGTTGCTATGAATATCTGAAACTTCTTTAAGCAGTTATTTAAATAGAACTGCAAATACATCATGTTGTTGACTGACTGTCAGGCCCAATTCCTAAACTGCAGTCATGGAGTCAACAAAGCCCAAGCCAAGCTTTAGGTAGGATTATCGAAGTTCTGTCCTTTTGAAAGAATACGTTATCCATTGTTTTTGAAGACTGAGGATGTGTAAGAAGCGCTCTCACCTTTCCAGAACTTCTAAATCACTTTAATGTAACTATAGAGAAAATAATTGTAATAAAGTTACTGAAGAAGTTAATTATCTTTTAAATGTCCTTTCTAGCTGACTGATTTTCATCTTGCTGCAATTACTTCCTAGGAGGGTGCATACATTTCGGTAGAACTTTTTCTAGTTCCTTAGTCTCCAGCACTGCCATTGGCATCAGTGTTTTCGTTTTTTGGTGAGAGCAAAAGCATTTTCTCCCTTTGATCAGTGACAGCACTAGCTTAGCTTTTCCTGCAGACCTGTTACAATGTGAGGATTGTGTGTGTCAGATTTCTAATATTTCCAGATTGCGTTAGAGGTGAAGAAATCGGGCTGGTTGTGCAGCTATGAGTTTCTTGTAGCTTTCGGAGTATTTGTGAGTGAAGAGTTGAAACTGCTTGTGAGCCCAAACCCATACAAGGTTTTTGTTTAACAGTGGAACAGCTCTGGAAAACTTGCAAACCTAAGCTTGTGAAATGTAGCAAAGAGAGTAAGGCAAACAAATTTTATGTCAAATGGAGATTTCTAAAAGTCTTAGTGGTGATGTATGAAAGCTTTGACATGTTAACAGGCTCCTAGTTAACATCTGAAATTTGAAAGAAATAAAAGTTGAAATAGAGGTGTGTGAAAATGGTGAAAGTAGGTTGGTACAGCACGTATGTAATGAATAATGCTGAAATACTTAATTCCTGGAAGGTTATGTTCTTTTCTGTCAGAATCCAAAGTGTGTGACCTAAGGTATTTTGCCTAGAAAGTTCATATTATATCATATCAGGTAAAATGTAAAAAGGCAATGTTGGTATTGTAGTGTAACACACACAGCTGAAAAGGTGCGGTTATTGTTACTAATGAAAAAAAAATTGTTATATGTCATCGAAAGGTAGTTGAAAGTTTAGGTTTTTTTTTAAAATTGAAAGTTGTTTGGTATGTTATCAGATGCTAACTGTGTTTAATGTGTGAAATGCTACCACTGACAGACTTAGTGAAATACGACTTTCTGATTTCACATCTGTTTGCCTGTTAACTTCTGCTACAGGCAAAATCAAATTTTAATAGACTTGTAGTCTTGACGTTTGACACGGAGACACAGTGCCATTTTCAGTCGTATCCCAAGTAGCTTACAACAAATTGTATTGAAAAATCAGGGAGGTGGGAAAAAGTCCTGATTCGAGTCCATAAACATGTCTCTAGCCCTTTATATTGCTACTAGCAGCTGGCAGCAACATCAAATTTAATCACTTAATCTCTTCCCAAGTGGATACCCTATTTTAAGTACTTGCTGGCATTTGCTTGCACAGCATCCCTGTCAGTCCTGAACTTGGGAACAGCAGGCCTGCAAATCAGATTTTCTTCTGAGCGTCGCTGTTTGTGTGTGCCAGCCTTGTACGTTTTATAATTCGTATGGAAGGATGGGGAAAAAGAGATGGATAGCTTGTCTAGGCGCAACATAATCCTGAGGAGGAGAATGTTTTCTAATGTGTTACAGAACTAGTTTGATTATAGTTTGTATCTGTGTAATACGTAATTGTAGATTTGCATGGCATTGGCAGTGAGGAGGGGAGGTGACATTGCATAGAACCTTCAAAGTTGCTCAGGAAATGATCTGCGTTATATTATGCCACTGCAATTCTATAAAGATATAAATTGCACGTTAGTATGTCGATGTGTATTCTGTTTGGTGGTTATAAAATACGGTTATCCTGTCTATGAAAACTAGTTTATTAGGATCTGTGGAAAGGACCAAGGAATAAAAGTACTTGTAAACTTCTTGTGTATATATCGATAAACGTTCTGTGAGATTATTTGAAGAGAACTAGTCACATTATTATGAGTAAGTAATGTTTTAATGAGAAGTATTTCTTAGATAATACATAAACATGGAGATCACATGTTTGTAATGTGCAGATTCATATTCTGTGCCTTTAGTGCCTTACTCCTCTAGGAGTAACTCAGAATTTTTGCCTTTTTCTGGTACTCTCGAGCAGCGTGGGTTGCCTCGTAGGGTAGGGAGGAAGCATCCTTACTGGCCGATGCAGAATTTATAAGTGACCGTCTGACATCTGTCAGCCACATGGCTGGTATGTGTTAGATGCTCTGAGAAGTGCTAAGAGGGCACAGAGTTAAATTTCAGCTGATTTTGAGTGTACATTATCTCATACATTGCGTATTTTTTTAATAGCTGTTAGTGGTTGTCCTTATATGTTATTTCTTTGTATTTTTAGCTCTGCCAGAGGTGTTAAAAAATGAGAAGTGAAACAAAAAATATTCTAGGGGTTACTAGTGTGCTATGTATTTTTACATAAAAATAAGGAAATAAGGAAAGTACTCCCTTTTCCTGGAGAAAGCTACACAATTCATTAGAATGTACAATTTTCTAATTCTTTTTGGTTAGTTAGCTGTGACTTCAACATTTTAATTACTCTTTATGCATATATTTAGAATAACCATGGCTGTAATAATTAAGCTTCTAACAGGTGCACTTGCACAAGTATATCATAATTTTCTTTACAGTTTCACCTTTTTTAGATCTTCTATTAAAGAAATTGTGCAATTCTTCTGTCACAGAATTTATTTTTGTAGTGTTAGACATTAAAAGTTGTGTTAATGTCTCCTCAAAAATAGAGATGTGATTCAGTTACATTAATTTCATTAAGCTTCGTTAGGAAATCATTACATGCCTTTTATTGACCTTTGTGTAGGATTGTTTTACCGTGTACTCTTTGTTTACTCACATAGGTATTGTTTCAAGTTGTTGATAAGGAGCAATTTTATTTGTTTGTAATTTTGAAAAATGAATGTTTTGCTTACTACTTTTGGCTTCTGTTTGTAGTTCAAAGTTATGGTGTCCTGTCGTCTTTTTTTTTATCGACAAGAATTGAGCATGTAGTAGAGGAGGAGGTATGTGGCTTCGGCTGAAAGACATAGTACTGCCTTGTTCTGGAGACTTCACCGAGCCTGCTAGAAGGCAAGGAAGTAACTGAATATACTTGTTAAAATTGTCGTGAATGAAGTTGTTGAAATGTGATTTGAGGCTTGGCTGAAGCCAGCCTATTACTGGAAATCTGATTAGATCAGTTGTACCTTACTGATTTCTAAGACAAAGAAGTCTGATAGCTCAGTGAAGAGCCTGTATTTTAGACCTCTGATTACTCTCAAGGAAAACAAATGATGTTCTCTTAAGTGTTTTGTAAATGTGCTCATGTTTCAAACCTATTTAAGTTGTGTTTTGCTAATAGCTAAATGGCAAACTTCAGTTTGTTGGACTCTTGTTCAAAAAATAACGTATTGGTGAGTTTCAAGAACTATAGCTAAAGCTTTAAAAAGGGACACAATTACAGTTTTAATGAAATGAATTGTCTTACTGCCTGGGTAACATTTTTCCCCTCGCTGCCCTTTGTAAGTAATTAAGCCAAAGAAAGTTTAACTACAGCCACCTAAAAGTTCTGTGGCAGTTCTGAAGGGACCCTTCTGGGATCGCCCCTTGCTCCCCCCTTGGGCTGCATTAATGTTTACATACTGGCTGTTAACACTATAGCGGCGCCTGTCTCGTCGCTACAGTTATGACTGTGTCACTGATGGTATTATAAAACTTGAGATTTAGGGCTTTTATAATTTGGTTGTAAAATCTTGCTCTGCGCAACTATTGGCAACGTGTTTTCAGTTGAAAACTTTGGGTGTTTTTCATCAAAAAAATTCGGTATACTGGACTCTCAGAGAAATATTTAAAGCATGTGCATTTAAAAAGTGATACAGTGCAACAGTGCACATGATAGAGAACATCTCTGTGTTTGCTTAGAAAGGCGGCAGAAACATTTGTGTAAGAACGATGTGGAATTTTTAGGCTGTATGTTTGTTCTCCTGATGAAACATTCAGTTACTCTTAGGGTTATTTGCTTGCCATAAATGCTATTAATCTAAATACCTTATAAAGGAAGAATATGGCAGCGCAGTATTGGTAAAAAGTATATGCTGTAAATGCAGCGTTGTTCTGAGTTTGTCCATTGAAATACAAATTTGTTGGTATATATTTCTGTATAGTAGTATAGTATATTTGGACTTGAGGTGACAATTTCCTCTCTGAAAATGTTGGAGTTTGACATTGTATTTTAGGGAAACCTATAAATCACCAGTATGGGGGGGGGTGGGTGATCAAAACAAGTAAACAAACTCTTTTAACACAGCAAGTATTTTTGCATGCGTTAGTCTTACTTGCTACAGGTGAGAAACTGAGAGAGGAGCTACATTGAGGGATGAATTCTTGTGTTGTAGTGAAAAAACCCCTCGAGTTTGGGTCACTCACATGAGTATTTTGTGGTGGTAACGAGAGCTACCAGGGAAACATTATTTTGGTTTTACTCCTCTAGAGTGATTGTTACTGGGGAAATACGGAGCCAAGCTGTAGAAGCTAATGGGAACACTTTTTGTTTCTAAACCAAAATACATCAAAATCCATTGCACTTCAGCAACTGCCTTGGTGAGAGCCAATGTTTGAGAGATCTGTGTTTTTATAGTAACACATAAACATGTGAACGTGTTCTGCTGCATGCTTTGAGGGCTGCTACTGCTCTAGTGGTCAGAGGGAGGGAAAACTGACCGTTCAAGGTTGCCTGGGAGTGCAGGAGTCCATCTGGAAGATGCTGTGATTGTGGGAACGGTGTGAATGGCAGGTAGCTCAGGACAGGCAGCTCTCGGGAGCGTGTTTCCTAGAAAGTAGCGTCTCTTGCTGACTTTGAATCTTAGCAGGAGCTCTAAGAGCTGTGAGCTCTTGCCCAGAACAGGGCTAAAATATTTCTAATGAATGATTTACAGTAATTTGTCTTTCTGAGAAATGGGATCACCTGGCTTATGCTATGTTCATCCTGACACACTCAGTCTCCAGTTTGGGAAAAAAACCCAATAGCCTGGTATTTTACACTAGAAAGATTGTTGATTTCTGTAGGGTACATACCTGACAATTGTAACTTTGTTGATATTTTCAGAGATTTCTATTCTTCACTTCTTGTTATAGCATTATGTGTTAATTCTAGAAAAAGTTCCCAAAGTTGATTTAAGTCTGTTCAGTTAAATCAATATTAATGAAGTCAGTTTTTAAGAACCACCTTTTATAAGCACAGGAGCAGGCAATTCCAGTATGTTGTAAGTCAAGGGGGCAGAAGACCAGCTTGGCTGAACGGGGAACTCCTTGTGGAGCTCAAGAGGGAAAAGAAAATGTGTCATCTCTGGAAGCGAGGTCGGGCTTCGCAGGAAGATTAGAGCTGTGGTTTGCATGTGGGGGGAGAAGATGCGAAAGGCCAGAAGTTCAACTCAATTAGAGTTGAAACTGGCCAGTGTTGTATCTGACAACAGGAAGGGCTTTTGAAAGTATGTCAATTGCAAAAGGAGATCCAATGCTAACATTGGACCTGTATTTGTTGAAAACATTCACCTGACTAATAGGGATGAAGGAAAAGCTGAGGTGTTCAATGCTTTTTTTGCTTCAGTCTTGAATAATACTGATAGGCCTTGGGCTTCCTGGTCCCCTGAGTCAGAGGAGCACGAGTGTGGGGACAGTGAACTTCCATTTGGGGACACTGAAATTGTAAGGGATCAGCTGAATGTTCATAGGTCCACGGGGCCTGATGAGATTCACCCCTGTACTGAAGTCCTGAAGGAACCAGCAGGTACTACAGCAGGACCCCTCTTGATCATCTACCAAAGGTCTTGGGAATCTGGGGAGGTCCCTGCTGACTGGAAGATAGCCGGTGCTATTCCAATTTACAAGGAGAGCAGGAGGGAAGACCCAGGAAACTACAGACCTATTAGTCTAACCTCAGTTCCTGGAAAAATTATGGAGAAGCTTATACTGGGTACTGTTGAAAAACCTTTAAAGAACAGTGCAGTCATTGGGCACAGTCAACATGGATTCACAAAAAGGAAGTCCTGATGAACTAATTTGATATCCTTCTACGACAAGGTCACCTGCCTAGTGGATGAAGGAAAGGCTGTCATTTAAGTTGTCATTTAAGGAAAGGGATGTCCTCTGTGGGCCGTAAAAAGGCGCTGTCGCTGTGTTAGTAGCAAGATGTAAACTATGTGCTCCATTTGTAAAAGTAGCTGCAGAGTTAAGTTTGCTTTCATAAGATCTAAGTATAATCCTTATACTTCTGCATGCCTTTTAAAAAGAAGTGGTTACTGATCCCACTTTGACTTTTCTAACCATTGGAAATGTGTGTTTCTATTTCATACCAGTCATCTCTTCCCAGTCAGTTGAGTAAATCACCATTATGTGTCTCAGTTACAAAGGCAGCCTAGGTAACTGTCTTAAGGTAGATTTCATCCACTTCAGATGGCAAAAGTCTGGGAAGACGAATCCTATAGTTGTGAACAGAGCAAGAAGGATCCTTGGGGGTCAGTGATTCCAGTCCCATGCATTTGTAGTCAATCAGCCCAGGTTATAACCTAATGGGGCTTCTGAAAAGCTGTAACCACGTCTGCAGAAGTGTTCAGCAACCAAGTTTCAGGAATTTTCAGCCCGCAGCATTCGAGTTTTGGGAAAATTTGGTCCAACTTGCTTGTGTGGTCCTTGAAGTCTTGCACAGGATGGTAGAGCAGGAGAGCAGCTACAGCTCTATAGTCGTCAGTCCGTTTTCTGGGATAACACAGGCAGACAGAGTAAGAATACTGGAAGATCCCATGTAAAAGATATACCTGTGATTCTGGGGCTGCTGGAGAATGTGTTGCAGGTGTCTGGGTGGATCTGTACAGACTGAGTTTATTTTCTCTTTGTGTTGTTACAGTCAGGGCTGAGCTGGATCATGGAGGTCTATTGGATTGCATTTGCTCAGTGGTCTCCTTTTCCCTGAGTTTCAGGAGGGTTTACCAGCTTAGGCACACCACTAGCCGTGAGGTTACTTCATGAATAGTAATGTAAAGACATCGCAGGCAGCACCCACAAAGCTCTGGACAACCTCTCTCAGTTCACGTGGGGCCAGCCTGGACGGACAAAGGGCGGTGCTAAGGTCAGGCTACAAGCTCTGATGGATCCCAGGTGACTCTGTGTCAGCTCTTCCTGCACTGCTCCATGAGTAATTGAGACTTGATTATAGTTAAAGTTTAACTTTTTTTTTTTATTATTCTAAGGACTTCTTTTGGCAAATCTGTTCTTGAAGTGTTCACTTTGTAGGCTGGAAACTAAGTAAAAGTGATTTTAGTCATCTGAGTCTAACTTTGTATTCTGTTTTTCATCAATAATCCAAGAAACCCCACAAAAAAACCATAGAAACTTTCAGTCCTGTTGAAATGCCTACAGATAAAATGTTAAAATTCAGACTGCTGCTGAACATTGGACTATTCTGCAAGTCTGACTTGGATTCAAACGGCACAAACAGTGGATTAATTACTCTGTTCTGTCTGCTCAGCTGTAGCATCCAGGAGACACTCATTTGGACTTCCTTGGCTTAAGCAAACACTTAATCCATCTTCTGTGTCTGAATGCTTGTGTGTAACATGCAGCTCCTGGGGGGAAAATAATAAATATTCTGCTAGTATAGAATAAACTTCAGCTGCTGCCTAGGTGAGCTGGCGGTAGTGCTGGCTGATGTGGCAATGAAAAGCTTGACATTTACCTGGCGAGATAACATCTGACCCTAGCGTGCCTCTGGTACAATGGCTGAAAGTCTTGTTCTGTGATACATGCCTCAGGTCTGCCTGTATCAGGTCTGCCTGTAGATACTGTTTTTAGATAGTACAGATGACAGGAGCTTAAATCTTATTTCCATATGAGCCACACCTATAAACCCTCTGTAAATGAAGTGACTCTTTCCTGTAGCCTCGTTGCTCCCAAGGAATTAATGTTGTTGTTAGCTCCTGCAGCAGGAAAAGTGTGGAGGTAGAAACTTAGGATGGTAACTATTTGCTATATTTAACCGTGCAAGGGTTTTCTGTGGTGAAGGTTACAGCAGTGTACTGTGGTTAAACATCTTGCTTCCCCTTCCTGCCCTCTCCCCTCCACATTCCAGGACAGAAGATGACACATTTTTACTTCCTTTAGTAGGTCCTATGGATTGCACAGTGTTTTTTGTAATCAGATGACCTCCACTCCAGATCGAAACTTTTTGATAAAGTAAGCATGTGCTGTTAAAGATGGTCTTTTTTAAAAGCAGGAACAACAGAGTCCGTGGCATTAAAGGCAAGCATAAAACAGGTCTCATGAATTTGGGCCACTACCTGTCATTGCAATCCAGACTTCTACAGCTTTAGTGGAAGGAATTTGTATGTGCTCCATCTTGCTTCGTCAATGATAAGTTTTTCCTTTTAGGCTCTTCTTCAGTGTCTGTTATTCATTCCTCGTGAGCAACGAAGTGAGGAGCCAGCAAAAATGTTCTAATGTTAACTGTTGGCATTTTGTATCTTCAAGCTTAAAGTTAGAAAATCAATAGGTTCAAGCTGGACTTGACAATAGCTTCTTTCTGTCTTTCGTGGAATCACGGAATGGTTCGGGTTGGAAGGGGCCTTAAAGATAGTCTATTTCCAGCCCCCCTGCCCTGGGCAGGGACACCTCCCACCAGCCCAGGCTGCTCCAAGCCCCGTCCAGCCTGGCCTTGAACCCCTCCAGGGATGGGGCAGCCACAGCTTCTCTGGGCAACCTGGGCCAGGGGCCCACCACCCTCACAGGAAAGAAATTGACAGGTGAAATGCCACATTAATGTCTGTCCGTAGTATCTGGCACAGTTCATTAAATACTGATGTCCCGCCAGAGATTGACTTCTCGGGCAATAGGCACGTGCTGAAATGACTCTCAGTCAAACTTTTAGTATGGCGTGACCACCTTTTCGGAGGTTTACATTGGCTTCCCACACTGCTGTTCCTTAGGACCATGCTCTTAACAGTGCTAATCCATCTTCTGCATGACTAATTTATAGTTCCTAACTGGATTTGAAGCCTGTTTTTAATATGACTCAATATGCTGTCATTGGGGTTCTAAAGGGGAAAAAAAAATGTGAATGGCAGTGTATGTTGGCAGGTCTAACTCCATACTCTCCGTCTGTTGGCATAGTCGATCTGCTGTTTCTGAATGTAAGGGCATTTAGAAGTTAGTCACACCGTGTGAAAAACTGTGGTAGTCTTCTGTTAAAGTTGGATTGATTTGTCACATCAGCTTTTTTTTTTTTTGCATATTGCTGCAGGTATTTTGTTAACAGTGTAATCCAATCACAAATGTAATCATTAAAACATTGTAAGCCTAAAGAGAAAGTTAGCTCTAAACATGCAAACAAAACAACAGCTACTAGTTTGACAGACTAGAAAAAGAGCATTAGGCTGCTTAAGTCTTTTGAAATAGATGAAAAAACTGATCATTTCAGTTGCTTATCAAAAAACTTGTATTGTGGAATGGACCATCTCAAACTGGGTACAGAATATGACTTGGGGAGGCCGCTGGAGCCGCTTCTCACCAAGGTGTGGTGGGTTTGGGATGTGCAGGTAGGGTATGGGTGAATGGCTCTTAACCTGAGAAGGGCCGGAGGGTAGAGGTGGAGGAAAACAGGTCAAATTTCCACTGGTTTTGGGACAACCCCAAGCTGTCTGCTAGAGTAGTAGCCTGGCATGAAAATTTTCTTATCCTTCTTCCTGTCCTTCTCACTCCCAAAATATACTGAGTGTATGTCCAGGACCAGTGAACATGGCACACCTCTGGCACTCTGAGATTTCTGTGCCCTCCCTTCCTCTCCTTCCTAACTTTTATTAACAGTTCTGTCCATTGTCTCCTCTTCTTTGCTATGAAACAGTAGTAATTGCCAGCAAAATATGTAGAAGCAGTGACCTGCTGCTGCTAAGGATCCCCAAGATGGTTTTGCTCAAAAAGAGAGTATTTGCTGTTGTGCCCTACGTGCACCTTCCAGACAGAGCGGCCAAGCAGCACATGTTGTATCCCGACTGAGAAGGTGCCCAGAAAAGAACCGAGTGTTTTCTTTTTGATTGACTGAGCTGATTAAAAACAATTCTGTGTTACTATCAACAGTCCAAAGAAATTGTTATTTGGGGCTTACTTAGCACTAGATAGGCCTTCTGTACCAAGAATGTTAATAATTTAAAAAATTGCTGGAAATCCTTCGTTTCTTTTCCTGAGGTTTGATTAATTTGTTATTCTTCTGTTATCTACTAGTCAATCCTTTTATGATATTAATAAGCTTTTTGGAATCTGATTTTTATCTCTTTATGGAATCTTGTGAGGTTAAATCGCCCTTTAATTAAGAGGTTTTTTCCCCTCTGTAGGTCAGCTTTTGTTTTGACTCTGTTGACTCTGTAGACACTATAGAGAAACCGGGAAAGGAGGAAGGAGGAGGGAATGTTGAAAGAAAACCTGTATAAAATAGAGTATAAAACAGTTAAAAAAATTAAACTATAGATGTTATCTTGAGTTGCACTAGCTGACAACTCTGCAAGAATTATTGGTACTAATTTAATGGGAATGTATTGCTGTAGATATACTTTCTCTTTGGCTTCTCTCCCTTTCCAGTTTTCTCATACCCTTTCTTTGGCATGTGTTCAAATCATAGAACATGTTGAGTTTATTTTCTTTCCTTTTAAGAACAACAGCTTCTGAGTATTTGCAAGAAACTATTTTACTTAACATATAATTTGCTCAAAGCAAGTATTACTGCTTGGCAATTTTGAGCAACTTCAACTTCCCCAACCTGTAAACTGTCCGTTTCCTACTTCAAACAACGCAAAATTTTGAAATGGAACTTTTTTTTTTAAAAAAACATTGGGCCGTGAGTCCTTAAACTGTATATTTTTGACATGAAGTTATGTGCCTGAATATTATCTTCGTGTGAAAGACTTGCTACTGGTATTTACTGAGCTCATTAAATAATCGTTTTCTTTTTTGAAAACTTATTGCTTAGGTCTGTTTTCTTAATTTTCGACATTATTTTGAAAGCTTATCTGTTCCTGCTGATTTTAAATGAACTTTTGCACCAGGATTTCGCTGCTGGCCTCCAGCTGTCAGTAGGAAATTGGTGGGTGTGAGAGATTAACGATACCCTAAACATAATCTGTAGTATTTGTGTTGTTACAGGGATGCAATCGCAACTCCAGATCTATAGTTGGTTAGTTGGTGGTGTCAAGCTGCTGTAGAGCAGGAAAAAAATCCCCTCTTGATATTGACCTTTTACTTTTCAGGGGAAACCCGTGATTTGTGCGTGTTTGATTTAATTCTGCAGGTTATAAAGTGGTGTGTTTTACAGTGTGTGGGGGGGAGGGAAGCTGGGGGTAGGAATTCTTCCTGTTTTTGCAGACCACAAATCCTGTCTGGGGAGCCATTACAAACTGTTATGTTAGCTTCTTAGTTTATGTTCAGAAATTAAAGGCAGAGTTAACTCTTTCTTTCTGTCTTTTTTTTTTTAAAAAAAAAGGAGAAATGTTCTCAAATTTTACTACAACAAGTCAGTACAGCATAAGTTATGTGCTCTTTGTTTTTCACATTCCACTCCATATATACCTTTGAATCCACTGATTCCTTTGAAAGTAGTTTTATTTGTGATTTCTCAGACTAGTAGAAAATCAAAAAAAAGGTTTATCGTTAAAATAAGGTGGCAACTGACAGAATATGCAGCGGGTTCCATTTGTGTAAAATTCAAACTTGAATTTGTAGGAAATTTATAAAAAGTGTATGTTTTCATAAATTCACTGTGCTAAAACCATGCACAGTTCAGATCTTTTCTTGTGACCTATTTGACAAGGTAAGCTTTAACTTGTTTCATTCTAGTACCTATTTATTCTCAGGTCAGGCGTGTTGCTTTGAAACAGTAAGAATTTTTGAAAAAGAAAATAGTAGGAACGTGATGTTTTGGACTGACGATGAAGTTAGAAAGCTTTATCGCAAAGCTAAAACTATTCTTGTCTAAGCAGCGAGGTGGATGTTTTTATTCTGTGGCTTTCTGCCCCTCAACTGTTAAAGGTTTACTGTAAAGAAACATAACCCATCGGTGAGGCTGTTTAATCAGAGAACACGTTCTCTTAATTGCACGCATAAAGATTTTTAACGTGCTGCTCTATGCACCTTCAGGCTCCTCCTAGCCATCTCCGCTTGTAGCGGCTGCTGTAGGCTGGGCTACAGGAGCTGTAGCGGGGCGCAGTGGGTACCTCTCCCTGCGGTGTGAATTTACTGTCTGTTACGGCTCGCACCTAGGACTGTTCTCACTGAAAGAGGTGCCTGGTTAGTCCATTTGTGTGAATTCTGTACGCAGTGGTGTTCGTCATGCTGTACGTACTTCCTTATTATTTCTGACTTGGACACTTACTTCCCCTTTAGTTTTGAGCAAGAAAAAAAAAAGTGCTATAAAAACCTGCGACTGGTTAAAAAATACAATTATAGTAGTTACATTACGCTTAATTAATTGCAGTGAATGTTTGAATTTCAGGATGTCTACTCAGAAAGGTTTGTGGTTTAACTGGAACAAGGCAATAGAGAAAACAACGCTTTAAACCTTGTATTGCCAAAAAAAGTTCTTGATGGGAAGACCACAGGGACTGAAGTTTAGACATACAAGATGGACAGGGCAAGGCAAAACATACGAAAGAAAGAAATATTCAAAAGGAGGAGTGCATATTGAGAGAGAAATAGCTTAAAAATGGCAGGCGCCTACCTCGCTTCTGTGGCTGTTAAAAGAAAGAGGTGTTTGCTTTCTGTTGGAAACTTCCTTTGAGTGCTGCTGTCGTTGCAATAACTAATTCATGGTAAAATTGCTGTGAGCACAAGCCTGTTCTGAGGATTCATCCCACTGTTCAGGCAAGGTGGTGTGGGGTTTTTTTTGTTTGGTTAGTTTTTTTTATTGCCTTTTTTTTTTAGCTTAGCAACAACTCTATATTTAAGGAAAACCATAAATACATTGAAGGAAAACCATAAATAAGAAGAGAGAACTGGCAGTGAGTTTCATAGGAAAAAACCATCTTGGTTGTATTTTAAAAATTGTTATTTTGTATGATTTGCTATTATATGAAGCAAAAGCTCATGCTACTTGTGAAAGTAAAGTTACTCTTTGAATTTTGTAGCATGTCAAGCTAAGCAAGAAAACATTCCTCAGGAAACTGTTCCACAAACAGTATGTTGGCATGCAGATTTGGACAGTTGTCATTGCGTCTATGGGTAGGAATAGGATTTTTAACTCGTGTGTAAGGGGAATTGGACTTTGGCCTAAATCGAATATGTTTTCCAGAATTTACAGCACTTGCATGAAAATATAAATACCTTGCTCACAGGCAGATGCATTCAAAGTCTGAGAATCACTTAGTGATTTCTGTGATTTTAAAACAGTATTGATTAAACAAAGAATAGGAAATTTTTAATCTGCTTTTTATCTCCTGTATTTTCATTTTTAAGTCCTTGAAGATGAATTCTGAAAAATAGGGACAGTTTCAGTGAAGATCCATGAGTATGATTGAAATGTGTGGGAATATTGTGGAAAATCTGAAGGAGCTCTGTGTCTGTTGAAGAAATGGTGTGTGGGTGACTTGGTTGGAGACTGTAGTGTTGCAGTGGAGATAAAGATGTGACCAGACAGATTCTTGTGTAAAGTAGGGTGCGAATTGTAAAGGTAAGTAGCATTAGAATAACATCAATGGTTGTGGTGACCTCATTTGAAATACTTAAAGATAGATTTGATCTTTTTAAAGAAGTGGTTAATTCATTAAAGAAAAGTTTTTGTGTTATATCAGTCAGGAAGCCAGATATTTGTCGCTGTAATCCCTTCTGATTTTATAATCAGAAATTATAAGCCGGAAAAAATTATGTATGATATTTTGAAGTTGCTTTCCACCTTTTTTTTTTTTTCTGTAAAATGATAGAATTGTTCGGATGAGCATTGGGAAGTCAGCTAATGCAGCTTCCTGCTCGGGGCAGGACCAGCACTGGGAGTTCACCTGCTTAGGGAATTGTCTGGTCAGCCTCGCAAACCTCTGGGGACGGAGGTCCGGCAAACCCTCTGTGTCCCTGTTCCAATGCTTGGCTGTCTTCATGGAGGAGAAAATGGTGTTTCCTCAGGTCAAGTCAAAATCTCGCCAGCCCTGCTCATGGTCCTCCTCGCCGGTTGATCAATGCCCATTTTGTACTGGGGACCAAACCTGGGCGCAGTACTCCGTGTTGTGTACGAGTGCCAAGTAAAGGGCATTCATCGTTTCCCTTGACCTCCTACCTACACTGCTGGAAATACAGCCCAGTACACTGCTAGGCTTCCTTGCTATTTTTATCCTATAGCTTTTTGGTTTTTTTAACAGTTATTTTAGACTCTTTCCTCTGGGCAGTGCAATCGCAAAAGTATGTGGTTCGGCGTTGAGGTTTATAGGCCATAGTTTAAGAGCTATTGCTGTTAGAATTTGGCCTGAACATTACCAAGTTGTCCGAAAAACAAATTTTATCAAGTGAAACTTTTCTTGGAGGAAGGTATAAATGCAGAGGAGAATTATCTTCTGGAAGCCTGTGCTCTGTTATAATTTAAATATTAAAAGTAGAATCCATGAGATTGGAATTGTTCAGACACAGATGACGTGACCTGTGCTGAATAACTTACCTCTGAGGCATTGCCTGCTCAGTTCTCTAACAAGCATAGAAGAAAATTCATGTGAAAGTGTGAACTAGGGGGGGGGAGAAGAAACAAAATGAGAAGTATGCTAAAGACTACTGCATTTTGGTACTTCAATTAAAGGGTAGTTAAACAATGTGGTTGCTTTTGTGCAGGCCTCCTTTTCAGGTAAAAGATCTGGTCTTGTTAAAACTGTTTCAGAACAGTTTTTCTTTGGTTCTTTGATTTTACACAACAGACTGTCAGGATGGACCAGGCTGTGCCATCCCACCTCTTGTCCCACAGATGCAGCTCTCTTAGATACTGACTTACATCCTTGTCCTTAGTCTGCTGCTCATGAATCTTGCCCCCAGCTTGTGTTTTTCCTTCCCGAATTAAAGATCTCATATGTCATTAGAAAGAGGGCAGGGTGTGTAAGATACGGTCAGTTGAAGAAAAGGAGAGGGAGGCAGTGGGAAGCCAGAATGAAGATCCTGATGAGAGCAGCCTCTGGAAGAAAAACGGCATGAGAGAGAGATGATGGAAGGGGCAGTAGGATGTGTGTGCATCTGCTTGGGCTTTCCCGTAGTGACCTTGTTGGGCCATCGCTGGTGTATCTGCCTGCTGATGTTGGTGCTCCTGAGATTAACGTTCAGCACTGGTTCATGGACTTTAGGGGTAGAATGTTAGCCATTTATTAGTATCTTTAAACTTCCCCAAAGCAGGTGGTTAGACGTGGCTGACTAATTATTTTTGTTGTTTAATTATTTCCTGCTCTTGTAATGTATTTCCCAATTATATTCTTCTCTTATTTACCAGCTGCAGTTTTAATACAGTCCTTGGGTTGTACCGGTGACCCTTTGGCTTGGCCTACCTCCATCTTTCTGTCCTGTTTTCCATCAGCTGTCATTGTTACAAAATAGTACAACGTTTTCTGAACTTCCACCCACTTTCTAACAGTTGAGTTCAGGGTTGGGTTAGGGTTGCTGGATCACATTTGCACAGGGCCAGGAAGAATCCCCTTCTCCCCCTCCCCCACAGAAAACATGGGGGTATTTATTTTTAAAGCAGTCAGAGAATTAATTTGGAGGAAGAAGACTTTCTGCTTGGAGTTAGGCAGGGCCAAGTACAGCCGCAGATAGAGACGGGCTTGCCGCAGGCACTTTCGGATGATGTCATCTAGCAACTTTCTGTATTTTCATCTCTGGAAGTTCCTTCCTTGTGCACATTCATTGTCTGCACGTTTTCCCCCCTCCCAACCACTTACTTCTTGCATCGGTCTCACTGCAGCTGCACTGCAGCTTCTGGTTTCTTTCCTTCCTCTTCTCCAGCCCCTTTTCCTTTCTTTGTCTTTGTGGTTGGCGAGTTGCATTTTACACTTAGCCAAAAAGGACCAGAATAGAAGCTAAAACTTTGTTAGATCGATTTCTTAGCTTTTTAGTACTTAAAACAAAAAAGGTGATAATTCAGTGGGAGGCTAAAAGACCCTGCCTGCGTGTCGACCCTGCCTGCCTGACGTAGAGACTGAAGGAGGGAGCCCACCAAGGAGATGATGTGCGCGTGCAGTAGTTACGCTGGTTTGTGCACACTGTGTATAATACACACACTGTAGTCGTAAAGCTGCGTCTGTCGCTCAGTAGCTGGTGGTAGCTTCTCGCAGGTAAGTGTGTTACTGCAGGTTATTATTGAAGTTCGGATGTTTTCCAGAATACTCAAAGTCTATTGAGTTACCAGATTAGGTGTCATGGGTCAATTTAATTCGGTGTTCCCAAACAGCTGAGTGTTTGGATATTTATCCTGAAATTTTAATACTATTATAGGGTTAAAAAAAAAATATCCAAGAAACATGAAATATCCACTATTTTTCCCTACGAGAACAAATTAAAATAAAATTTACGGTACACAGAACTGTATTCGCTGCCAATTTGGTGATCGGGGAGGGTCAAGACACCAATGTTATTTTATCATCTGAATTCATCTGTTACGCGAGATGAATTTTCACCCCTTCCTGGTCAGAAACATCATGCAGTACTTTGATGCTTTATTACAAGTCGTAGATGTCTCTTTGCTTTAACATTCAGAGACCCTATTCCCTATCTGTTGTCTTTTCATTTATTGTGAGCCTCATCCTCACAAATCTTTAGGTTCAGGCTTTTTTTCTTTGGTTTCCTTGCTAGAGTCTTGTTTCTAATACCCCACAGAGTGGTACTAGGTGGAGAAGGTATAGAAAGAGCAGATTTGTAACTCTGTCTTTTTTTTTTTATATAAAAAACCACAAACAACAAAATCCAAACTGATTTTGCTAGTTAAAGTTTTGAACTTAAGCCAAACTTGAATCTTCCCTTTGAATAGAGCGCAACTTCTGGAACTCAGGATGGTACATTGTTGCTTCCTGCAAATTCAATGTGATTTGAAAGCACTGAAACTTTTAAGTGGAATATATCCCTGTACCTTAAATGTCTGCTGTGGAAAACCTTGATCGGGATGCATAACTTGTCAGAGTTATAAACACCTAAACATGGCGTCAGAAAATACTGAATAAACTTTTTTTCATAGAATCATTCAGGTTGGAAAAGACCCTTGGGATCACCGAGTCCAACCACCAACCCCACTCTACAAAGTTCTCCCCTACGCCATATCCCCCAACACCACACCTAAACGACTCTTAAACACATTCAGGGACGGTGACTCCACCACCTCCCTGCGCAGCCTGTTCCACTGTCTGACCACTCTTTCTGGGAAGAATTTTTTCCTAATGTCCAGTCTAAACCTGCCCTGTTGCAGCTTGAAGCCATTCCCTCTTGTTCTATCGCTAATTACCTGTGAGAAGAGACCAGCACCAACCTCTCTACAGTGTCCTTTCAAACAGTTGTAGAGAGTGAGGAGGTCTCCCCTCAGCCTCCTCTTCCTCAAACTAAACAGTCCCAGCTCCTTCAGTTGTTCCTCATCAGATTTATTCTGCAGGCGCTTCACCAGCTTCATTNGCAGCTCTCCAGCCACTCTGCCCCAAGCCTGTAGCGACGCACGGGGTTGTTGTGGCCCAAGTGCAGGACCTGGCACTCGGCCCTGTTGAAGCTCATTCCATTAGCGTCGGCCCATCGATCCAATCTATCCAAGTCTCTCTGTAGAGCCTCCCTGTCCTCATGCAGATCAACACTCCCGCTTAACTTGGTGTCATCTGCAAACTGACTGATGATACACTCTGTGTCCTTATCAAGATCATCAGTAAAGACATTAAACAGAAATGGTTCCAACCCTGAGCCCCAAGGAACGCCACCTGTGACTAGCCGCCAGCTGGATTTAACGCCATTGACCACCACTCTTTGGGACCTTCCATCCAGCCAGTGCTTGATCCAGCAGATCATGTGCTCATCCAGGCCATGAGCAGCCAGTTTTTCCATGAGAATTCTGTAGGGAACAGTGTCAAATGCTTTTCGAAAGTCTAGGTAGATAATATCTACAGCCTTTCCCTTGTCCAATAATCGGGTCATCTTGTCAGAGGAGATCAGGTTCGTCAGGCAGGACCTGCCTTTCATAAACCCATGCTGACTAGGCCTGATCCCCTGATTGTCCATTATATGACTCGTAATGGCACTAAAGATGATCTGCTCCATGACCTTCCCTGGTACCGAGGTCAGACTGACAGGTTTGTAGTTTCCCGGATCCTCCTTTCTGCCTTTCCTGTGGATGGGTGCTACATTTGCTACCCTNAAGACTGAGGCAAAGTAGGCGTTGAGCACCTCAGCCTTTTCCTCATCCTTTGTGACTGTTTCCCTCTGCATCCAGTAAGGGAGGGAGATTTTGCCTAATCCTCCTTTTGTTGTTAACAAAAAATGTTTCTATAAATTCATTATCTTAAACAGCTGTAGCTAGGTTGAGCTCTAGCTGCGCTTTGGCTCTCCTAATTTTCTCCCTGCATAGCTTCACTACATCTTTATAGTCTTCATGAGAGACCTGCCCCCTCTTCCAAAGGTCATAGATTCTCCTTTTCTTCTTGAGCTCCAGCCAAAGGTCCCTATTTAGCCAGGCCGGTCTCCTTCCCCGCCTACTTGTTTTTCGGCACACGGGGACAGCCTGCTCCTGTGCCTTTAAGGCTCCTCTCTTGAAGTATGTCCAGATGGCTGGAGCCTGGGAACTATGCAATAGGAGTTTCTCTGTTTCCTGCTACCTGTGACTTTGTTTTGCTCGCTTCTTCAACGGACATGATAGCAAGATACGTTCAGTTAATACGCCATTCTCTTAAGCACTCCATGAATGCTTGAAAACGTAGTCTCATGACAAAATGGAATACGGGAGCCTGGGTTGGACCCTCTGTTTTTCACGTAGTAGCAATATAAAAAAAAAAAAAATAATCGTGAATGATGTGAAGACAAAGATGAGATCAGGTTATAAACGCGGTTCCATATTGAGAAACTTAAATGGTTATGCGTGTGGTGTCTTCTATGTTGTTTTCAAGTTTTGTGGGTAATAGCAGTGGGAGCAGTAAGAAAAATCCCGAATACTACAAGGCTGTAAAATCAAGAAGTTAAGAACAGCATTCCAGGAAGAAATACTGAAACTGAGGAGGAAGGGATGTGGGCAAAGCAAATCTGCGGTGGTAAGGTTTTCCGCTTTGTCAAGGCCGATGGTGACTTGTGAATGATGTACAGAAAATGACTGTTTTTTTCATCTGCACCCCACAGTGGCGCCTAATACAGTCTGTACTGGAGCAGCTCACATCTGCGTAGCCAAGAGTTCAGTTTTGGTCTTGTGCTGCAGCAGCACAAGTGTGAGAAGAAAGTCAGAAAAAGTGTGAGAAGAAAGTCAGAAAAAGTGTGAGAGCGTGAGCTCAAGTTTATACTTTCGTATGTAGATAGTAGTGTGAGCTCTGGGCTGAGACATAGAGGCAGATCCAAAAATAGATGAGGGAAAAAAAATTAGATAAAGGTTAGAAGAGAAGATGGTGGCTGCTGTGCCAGGGCACTGTTGGGTTTGTGACTTGCAACTAAAAAAGGTAGGGCGTACTGGTTTGAGCCAAGATTTCTGCAGCACCAGTCCCAGTAGAAACCATTTTTCGTGATAATGTAAGCGGAAGGGCTAAGGCACCTTGAGCTACGTGGCACTCATCACAAACCAGAAGCTTACGCACAAGCATTTTTCTGTAAATTCACAGTTTAGCTTAGGCTTTGGCCACTGTTTGTGTGCTTACGTTACAAGCTCGTGTGTAGGCTTTTATTTTGTGCGAAGTGCTGTGTAATTCAGCGTGCCGTGCCCCTTCGCGAAGGCTTCAGGACTCGTGCAGTAGCAAGTTGCTATATATAACTTCGTTCCTGTAATTCCTCACTTCTTTGGATATCATGCTATCAAGGTGCTATTTTTGGTTTTGTACTTATTTTTCTATAGGTTGATAATGATTCATCCTCCATCAATAGCCTGTTTTGTAAACTCTCTAATTTAATTTTAATTTAAGCATTAATTTCTTAAGGCTTAAAGTGTTTTTCTTCAGTGTGCAAAAAATGTTTAATTTATTCACTAATTTTATCATTTCTGTTCATAGGAGAGGTCTCCTCACGATTTACATGGCCAATCAAGTAAGTAGTCCTTTATTTCAAAAATAAAGGTATGTAAGATCCATTGGAAATGTGTCTTGTTTAAAACTGATGCTGAGATTCAGTGCCTTTTTAACGCTTCCGGGACTTTTCTTTTTCTTTTTCTTTAAAAATGATGTGTTATTACGTAAATAAAATTTATCATAAAAGCAAATTGTGACTATAGGTGTTTTGGAAGTAGCTGTAAAGCAAAGGCTGAAATGTATTTCACTGTGCTGTGCTCAAAATTTCTTTTATCGTAGCCCCAGGAAAATGGGTAGTTTTATACATCCCCTCCATAGTAGAACGGCATCTGGTACTTTTAATGTTCATTATTTTGCAGATGACCAGTTCAACACCGTATACTTTAGTTTTGTAATTAATTGTTTCTCAAACCAATGTGAAGTATGGCACACGCAAACATTTTTACCACGTGGTTGTATAGATTTAAATGGTTTTGCGTTATATTCCCTATAATCTCATTCAAATACGTAACAGTGGTGAATTTATCTAAGTGACACTTCGAGCATTAGCTTTTTCTAAATATGTAAGGGTTCTGTTACATGATTCTAAAATGCTTTAGAACTGATTTTATTACGCCAAGAGAATTCTCTGAGGTTTTTATAAAGTTTAAGTTGTGTAAAGAGTCACAGAAACTACAAAAAAGGAAACGACCTAAGAGGCGTGTTCCAGCTACTGTAACAATTTGCTGGGGCTCCAGTGGAGTCGTGCGGGTGTAGAACTCTTGGATGATGATGAAAAGATTCATGAGTGAAAGTGATGAGCCAAAGGCAATGTGTTGCAGAAAGGACTAGGGTGATAAAATTGATACCTCCTCTTCCATCCTTGTAAAGTGATTGGTGGTGACTCCTGTAATTCTGAAGATTTTGGGCGGGGAGCTTTTGGAAGGAGGCGACATCGTACGTTTGCTAGCAGGTAAATGTCCTGGAAACGCCCTGTATGTGTTTGCCAAACCCATTACAGACTTCTCTCTCTCAGATTCTGGTGTTTTAACAATTTCTTTAGGCAGAAGTTGTTTCTTGAGTTATTCTGTTTTCATATACTGCCTGTCATTACACACAGAGTCATGAGCGCAGATTACAGACTTCAGAAGAGAAGAAATTAATTCTTGCCATTAATTTTATTATTGCCGAGTACCATTTTAACTTTTATAGCTGATTCACTTGGATGGCTCACAGTATCCTTTAGGATTCCTTTTCTTTGTAAAATTTTTTTCCTAAATTGAAAAGGTAAAAATTTCTTTCTTGAAATTTAATTAATTAGATGTTCACACCCTCAATAACATGTGGGAACGAGGTTGGATTCCTGCGAGGGTACGTTAACCTTGAAAGGTTTGAAGTTCTCCTTGAATTCAAAAGAGTGTAGAAACGGTGTAGAAACTCCTCATTCAGGAAGCATAGGTTATGAAAATGGTGGTAATTAGTGGGCCATGTCTTCGTTCATTTGGGATGGACTTTTTGAGAGAAGGGTGAAATAGGTGTGCTTAAATAGCAGCACCTCCGAGTATCCCAGTTCTGAGAAGGCTGTCGTCACGTTGGCGGCTCGTAAGCTGCCGTGCCACACACTTCACGTGATGTTGGATGGCGTGAGAAGGGAAAAGTCAACTGATGCGCTTCCATTTTATTGACGCCGTTCGATGCAATGGATATTCTCGTCAGCATAATGGTTTATTTTAGTCACAAATCTTTGGTGAGCTCAGGGCTACCAGGGTTTGCTTTGTAAACTTCCCTTGATCATGACATACCTCGTTAGCAAGCTGTGTAATCACTGTAAATGTTTCCTTGCTTGTGTTGCTTGTCTTTGGTTTAGAACTTTATCTTTGATAAGATTCACGTAGAAATGTACGAAGCCTTTAAAACATTTGTTTCTGTCACCTTTAGCATACCCCATTCTGAAAGCTGTCAAATTGTAATCATTACTGATGGCAGCTAGATTGTGACACTACACTGCATTTCTTGCATTCTCTAAAACTTGTGTCAGGACCTATTAAGATATTCATTGAACTAAATGTATTCTTTTGTTTTGTTTCACGTTTTGCTAAACTCTGTTTAGCAGCCTGAGCAATAATAATTGAGGCTTTTTGTGTGATTCGTCATGTGCGCCGTTGTCCCATTAGACAGACAGGAGGTAATTGTAATTAGGTTTATTGGTTATTACAAGCAATTATCGTGACTGCAGAGAACTTTTGTAGCCCTATTAGGGCTTTTAAATCAGAAAATTCTACTTCTATTGTCGTGTTGGCAATGCGTGACAGTTTGTCCTCAGAGATGAATTTACGTAGTGAAAAGGGGAAAGGTGTGTTAAAGTTGTCGTGCACGGCTGCTGTTTCTTGGTTCTGGGAGGGAAATGCAGTGGGTCTAAGGACTGTTGTTCTAAAGGTGACATTTTTATTGATTTCTAATTTGGAGCTACTAGAAACATGTGAATAAGTGTCCTGGCTGATTTTAAATAAGTCAGTGATTATAGATTTATGTGAAGCTGAACTCCCCGGTTGCATTTCCTTGCTGCTTACACAATAAAATGACTGATTAAAAATAAGCCGTTCAGTTACATATACTCTATGGAAAAATCAAATAAAAATGCTTTCTTAGACTAGCGTTCTGCTAAATTGAAGCTATACAGCAATGCATGTCGGGGCTTGGATTTTCTTTTTGTTTCTTTTAAGGTGAGAACTAGAAATAAGTTCTTATCGAGAAATAAGTAAGAAGGAGTGAAGGATCTGTAGTTTTAATTTTGATATGCAGAGTCTAAAATCAGCTTCTGAGCTTCTCACTGGAAGTCGTCAAGGTTTTTAGAAGTCGGTTGATATGTTTGAGCCCTTTAATTGTTGAACACGTTGGTTTGGATATTTTTAACTAGCTACAGTCTGAGCGCTGCCGTTTCTGTAGCACCCCGGAGCAGAGTAGCAGTAATCAGTGCTGTGGACCACACAGGAGCACGGAGCCTTTCGAGTTCTGTTCTGGATTGCACATCTCAAAGTCAAGAAATGTCTAAGATCGTAAGAGATGCATTAGTAGTGAGCGTATAAGATGATCCTTCACGGATAATTTAAGATCAAAAGGAACCCCAAGATTCCAACAAAAGGTGGGAAGTGAAATGTAATCTCTTCAGTTATTTTTATCTGGAAAAGTAGGTGATATAAATGACTGCCCGTGAGTAAGACGTGTAGCTCTTATGTTTCAAAACAGTTATGGCATACTTCATTGGGAACGGCTCAGCAGTTGAGGAGTTGCTTTTAAGTTGAAGAAACAGTGTATTTGGATTGGGAATTACTCTTTTTGAGTTGCGGACAAAACAAACAAAGGCTGCCTTCAATATGGAAGATAGGAAGAGACTAACCTGGAATAGGGCCAATTTGATATAAAACTTTTGAGAAACAAAAGTTTAAGAAAACGGAGGTGTTGTCATTGAAATGTTACACCAAAGAGGCAGTTATGCTAGAGTATGCTGAACTACAAAATGCGTTGTTTTTTCCTTTATCAGGAAAAAATTGAAGTCCGTTTACGTGCTATGTTTGAATTTCAAACTGTGCATCACTGTATCAATGGCTTGTGATGTATGGTGTTGTACTTACAAAACTGGAAACGTTAATATTAACAGATTGCTCTTCAGGGTCGTGGGTGAAATGACGTAAAGCTCAAGCGTAAGGTAAGGCAGGTGGATGCAAAAGGCAGAGTGATGCTGTTGAGGACTGGTAGGAAGAGGTGTAGGAATCTGACCCGGCCATAGAGACAGCATTAGGGAGTGGAAAGGTATAAATTTGAAAAATTGGACAAGAAAGATAGGAATAAAAAGGAGGCAGAGAAGTACTATCTGAAGATGAGAAATGAGGATTTGTTGTGTCAGGAGACATGAAGGGACTGGAGCTGGGCTGATGTAATGGGAAGGGGTTTGTGGGAGTGTTACAGGTGTAACGAGTGGAAGAAAGATGAGAAAACATCGAGTCTGTTCTAGTTAAGGCAGCGAGCAGGTGATAAAGAAAATGATATGTTTGTGGGGAAAGGAAAGGATGAATTTTGTTGCAATTAATATGAAGAGAAATTTAGCAAGAGCCCAGAAAGAGAGACAGAGAGAGAGGATATTATTGAAGTCCTGGGTACGGGAGCTGGAGACATTGTTGTCAGCAATTGCATCTGGGTAGAGTTTACACAGAAATACCACGATCTCATGTTTTATTTATCACTATGCTGTGGTCATCAGTGCTTCTACCGTTTATGAGGTATTGTACATTGGTCCTCATGCACAGAGGGAGAGATAGTGTTTCAACGTAAGAAATATGCAGCCGTGCTTGCCGTCAGTAGTATGAAAGCAAAGTATGGGAGGACGGATACATCTTCCCAGATGCAACACAACACGGGGATCGTACTTTAAAGACCGGTCACAATGAAGAGAAATGCCGAGAGGACAATCAAGAGTGTAAGAAGAGTGCAGTAAAGGAAGACCTTCAAAATTTTGTACATCCAAACTTGTGACATTTTTTGGAAAACCTGTGAGGGCTGCTGTGACCATGTTCACCTTAGCAGCCTGCTAACGACGCTGAGAGCCTGCTCACCTCCTTGCCGTTGCTTTCAGACGTCCCAACTCTCCCCTCCCTATATCTGCGACTTCAGATATACTTTTTCAGTTATATTTCAGTTGAGAAATGGTTAAAGCTACTAAAAAATGCTGTTCCCATTCCACAAATAGTGAACCAAGCAAGTTGATCAAAGGCATTCCAGTGGGTGATGCTCTGCTTCTGTATGTGATAGAGAACCAGTAATACAGCCGAGCGCTTTTAAACTAGTCCAAGCAGTTTCACAGGTGAATTGTTTTTTCGGTTCATAAATAGGCTAAATGGGGGTTCATTTTGACTGTGCCTTTGTTTATTCCAACTAGTTGATGTGAAGGCTGCACGTAAGTTGTACTCCTAAAGCTTGAAATATTTGGTTTAGGAGCATGCAACAATGCTGAAGCACAGACTTAAAAAGAAATCCCTTGGGATCTAATGGAGAAATGAGTATCTAGTGCTATTCAGGCAGCTTTAACTCCAGATACGTGTCTGGTTTTTTACAGGATAGAAGTCATAGTGATTCAAAATACCACTAAATCTTCATGCTTGGCAATCTTTAAAACAAAAAATCATAGCGATTAGCCTAATTTAAGATATATATGGCACGTGCAGGCAGTGAAGTAGATACCAAGCTTGACAGGTACAGCACAATATAAAACATGGTTTGAATGTTTGAGGCCAGCAGCCCTTCAGTATTACTTTCCATCTACACTAAAGTTGTTACTGTTTCATGCTTCGTGGGGGTGATACATGGGGGAATGAAAGGAGGAGGAGTGAGACTTGCTACGGCAACAGAAAAAACCAACAGAAATGCACTTTTAAGCTGTGCTTTTGCTGATCCTGTGCTTTTAAGTTTTTGTTAAACGCAAACTGGTAGTATTGTGAAGGAAGGTACCTGCACACAAGAAGCGCCCTGACACTGAGCGTTCCTGAGTGATTTTTCTCACCAGCTTATCAAGTGCTTTCTGTACAAAAATTGCCAATGTGTCCAGGTTGTTAAGGACGTTTCAAGAAATACCTTGTGCCAGTTGCAGATAAGCGTGGGAGGATACTATGAATAATGCAGGTTGAAGGTGGGTTTTTTCATGAGTAATGTGCTGTTTGATTATAAAATCATGTTTTTGTCATTTGCATAACTTGCAACTCTGAGAAATTACCACCTAGTGCTGTTATATGCTATAAAACATGGTGTACCATTTCAGAAATATCCTTCAAAATAAAAAAAAGTTGATGATTGTCACGTCGTCATTGATAATTCCGTGAAAGAATACGTATTTAACATGCTCCATGTGTTTTGTCAAACCATTCTACTTGGTTACACAGTTTGTTTATTGTAACACCAGAAAATATTTTCTGTTTAAACTTACTGAACTGATGTTTTGTAAACAAGGCACCACTGGCTCCTTTGCTTCTCCATGGGGAACAGTTCAGTTGTAGTCAAAAGATGGAGGCAATCCAGAATGAAGAAGGGCTGATGGATTTATTTTTACCCAATGGATATTTTAAAGCTTTTTAGAAGTGCTGGGTTCTAGTACAATGGATTTGACCACTCTTACCTTTTTTTTTTTTTTAGAGTAAAATTTTGTGGTGTGCTTTCATGTGATTCTTAGCATTAACGTTACACGAGAACTGCTGGGATGGGGGAGCTTACCTATTCTTTTAGCATATTAGCTGAGGTAAGAATACCTGGAATTTTTCCTGGTTTTCTAGCATTTCAGAAGTGATCTCTGTAACTGAAAGTGCATCAAGTAAAGCTTGAGACACTTGTCTCCCAAGGATGCTAGCTGTCCTTCTGCCACCATCTCTTCCTTGCTTTGTCACTGTTACCTACACCCCTCTTCTGGGGTGACAGGGGCTTTGGTTCCAGCAGCAGCTGGCAGGGACCATGTATATTTATTCTCTAATGGTGTCCAGGGTAGATTCCCCTTTCATTCCTTGCTTAGCAGCTTTTGAGCCTGTAGTGTGGCAGTTGAAGCAAAACCATTGCTTGGTTCCTTCTTGCAGGCTAGCTTTGTTCGTAGAATAGTAAGTCGTCGTGTTTTCTCTGTTTTATAAGCTGTTGTAGAACAGCACAAGTACTTTGATATTTGGTTTAGATTTGATCTTAGGAAAAATTTCTTCACGGAAAGGGTTGTCAGGCATTGGAACAGGCTGCCCAGGACAGTGGTGGAGTCACCATCCCTGGAGGGATTTAAAAGATGGGTAGATGTGGCACTTGGGGACATGGTTTAGTGGTGGATTTGGCAGTGGTAGGTTAATGGCTGGACTTGATGAGCTCAAGGGTCTTTACTAACCTAAATGATTCTACGATACTCTGCTTCTGACTGCCTGGTTAACTTAGAGAAAAACATCCCTGTTTGAAACTCTCGAGTTTTCCTCGTTGAAAACCATGCTGAGCTAGAACTCAGGATCTTAAAGTAATTCCTGCCTCGTGGAGGTAAGCCCGACGTTGGGATGGTGTTCTGAAGTGATGCACTGACCTCCCTAGGGGAGCGTCTGTCATCGCTGCCTGGGTAAGGGAAGAGCAAAAAGGACAGACTTCAGTGCTGGAAAGCAGTCTCAGTACTCATGGCAAAATTTCTGCTGTCACATGGACAAACTGCCTCAGGTGATGACTTGCTGCTGGCTGGAGTTGATAATTTTTGAACTTCTGTCACAAGTTAAGCCTTTAACTTCAGTGCTAACAAGAAACAAATCTTCTCTGGCGTCAACTTAGACATCAGTATCAACTCACCAGTGTTTTCCCTGAGGCTGTGGTTCATAATATGTGCTTCCTCCTTAACACATCTCAAGTCTGAAGCTCAGCTGAGAGTCCTGATTGCCCGCTTCTGATAGCAGCATTTTTGCTGCTGTTTTGGCCCGCATTGTACCCTGGGATTTTATGAAGAGTTGTTTGCTTCTGCTTCTATCAGGTCACGCGATGTTCCTTGATAAGTCCTGCCTTTTGTTGTGGAATGGTATTTTTCTGCTGTTTTGTCACCTGGATTTAGGAGGAGAGCCTCTTACGTGGCTTCTGCTTCTTTACTGCCTGGATCTTAGTGGAGAAATGAGCTAGAAAACAAAGAAACCTCATCTTTTCCATTTCATGGAGAGCATACTCGGATGGAGCTCATCTGACATTTGTTCTATGACCTTCATGTCATTTACTCTGTCTCACGGTTGAAAGCCAGGCAGACTCAGCCCCGCGCTCTCAGAATGACGCTTGGGGTATGGCTGGTGTCACAGCATGGACAGTCGGGCGTCACAAATGCGCTTTTCGACGATGGGAGGCAACTTGAGAGTAGCCTGGTTTGCCAAACTCAGGAAAGAGAATCAAGACTGATGGATTTTTATCCTTTAGATTTTTAAAGAGCAAATCTCAAAGAAGAAAGCTAATCACAAGTTAGTTCAGACTTGAAGACAGTGTGCTTGAGGGAGAAATGTGATTTCATTTTTTTGGTATCATTTCAATAGTCAATCTTTAATACGCTATAATTAAATGGTAATGAAGTATAGTATTCTCAGGTACTAATAGCACTTTGTTTATTTTGCAAAATAAAGCCTCAAAATACGAAGTTGTTTTTCAGAAACATCTCAAAAGAAGGAAAAAATCGCAATGAAACAAGAATGCTTGCAGATTCAAAGATCTGCATAACTAGAATGTACTCCTTGCTCATTCTGGTCTCTTTTTCCTTTGGTTTGCACTCTGACAGGTAGAACTGATAATTGAGAACTGGCTTTTATTAATTTTCAGCTCTTCTAATTGCTGTAATACCTAGGTATGTATATGCACGTGTTTGCAGAAATAATTAAAAAACCTCCAGCTTAGAAATACTAAGTAAACCCATTTTTAAATAAGAACGTGGAAAAGAAAGCTCGTTTTTTCTTCTGAGACTGCTTGTAGCTGTTCGTAACCTTGTTGTACGTATGCTTTTGTCTCATTCTCTCAGCATCCCCAGGACACAGAGCAGCGCAAGAAGAGATGCCGTTAACGCCATGTCCCAGTTTTGTACTGGAGTGGTAAAGGAGGTGTAAATGTAGTGGTAGCAAAAAGCCAAAATGGTTTCTATTAAAAGTTAACAAACTTAAGGAGCAAATTTTTCTGAGTAGTTTGGAGGAAAATGGAAGTTACTTAAAAGAAACGGGTGCGTTTTAATGCCTGGCGGTAATGTTCAGATCTGTTCCACAGGCACCTAAGTGCAAGAAAAATTTTACCCTTGCACAGAATCATGAAGTTTATTGTGGTAACTGCAGGGAAGTGCATTGTATGATCAACATTTCCAAACTCCTTGCTTAGAAATTAAACGCAGATGTTTTCAAATAATCAAAGACTTGGGCATGTTTTATTCTAGTCGATAAATGCTCAAGACACTTTCCAAAAATTTTATTTTGGAATTCAGAATTAGATGCCGTGAATGGGTAAGCTATATACTTTACACGTATCATGTTCTGTGGGATAGGCAGTTTGGCAGCTGAAACAGGCAATATTGAAATAAATTGCTACTTTTAAATATAAACATTCCATAAAACTCATATGAGGAGGGAAATAAGCTGAAGTCTTACTTTCTTTTGAATAGAGCATAATGTAGACTAATTCGATTAACAGAATACTTTACCTAATCAAATTATGGATAATTCGTGGCACTCTGTGATGATTTTAAAAGGTTGAAACTTAAGGTCATTGGCGCTACCCCCACCCTAAGTCTTTAAAAGGCAGGTTTTAAAATTAGGAGTCATGTGAACTTAAAACATTGCTGATGTCTTCACTTTTAAGTCGTACAGTAATAAAGTTAGATCCTGGCAGCTGGCGTTCTTGTGGATTGACATGGCTAATTGGCTTTGGCATCTTAGCCTCGGGAAACCTCATCCATCACTGCAGAGCAGGACGTTTGGCAAGAGTCAGAAGAAGCATTTAATACTTTGTCTCTTGCTTTCTATGCAAAGCTGCTTTGCATTTTTGAACTTTGCAGTGTATCTCGTTAGAAGCTCGATGTAATACTTATTTTTGTGCTCCTTTTACGTGATCTGTTACAGTGAATAAGTACCTGTTTGACTTTTTAGAATTAGCAAAAATGTCAATATTGCAAATCAATTTTGAAGTTTACCTCTCAGATAAAGCTTATAGCTTACGCAGAATTTCGTATCAGAAATGTACTAAGTGCTAAAGAAAGCTAACTGACTTTTATAGTTAACTCTTTGCTAGTTAGTAAATGAGTAATGCTTCAGGTTCTGAAGGGCTCTCAGACACCCATCTCTAGTGCCTATAGCATTTCTGATCGTGAGAATTCCTGTGGGCGGTGTTTTGATAGATGAAAAAGGATGGGTCGAGAGTGAATTTGAGACTTCCCAGCGTTTGCAATCCCAGTAGAGTTTCAAGAAAGTTGAATGTTTTCCTGGTGGAAGGAAAGCGTTTCAGAGGTCTTATGGGGGAGGCTTGTGAGAGCAGGGGTCTTCCCACTTGCACAACAGATTTTTACATTGTCAGGCAGGCACGTTTTACTCCTCCAACCTTCAAGAAAAGCCGGTATTCTGCTCCTCTCTCAGCAGCAGTACCCTGTTCCTGCTGCCCTCTTGAGCTCCCGAATTTGTGAGATTTGGGAAGAAGGGGAGATTGGTCAGCTTTGGGAGAAGTCGGGGGGGAAATGCAATCTGAGGGCTGAAGAAGTTGAGGTGGGACCTTAAACAAAAGTAATCCTTTTTCTTTATGTGATAATGTAGGTGTAGAAATGGAAACTTCTTTGGAAGGGAAGATTTCTTCAGTTTCCAGCAGCATTCCCTATTTGCATCTTCATAGAATCACCGAATGGTTTGGGTTGGAAGGGACCTTAAAGATCACCTAGTTCCACCCCCTGCCCTGGGCAGGGACACCTGCCACCAGCCCAGGCTGCTCCAAGCCCCGTCCAGCCTGGCCTTGAACCCCTCCAGGGATGGGGCAGCCACAGCTTCTCTGGGCAACCTGGGCCAGGGGCTCACCACCCTCACAGCAAAGAATTTCTTCCTGATATCCAATCTAAATCTACCCTCTTCCAGTTTAAAACCGTTACCGCTCCTCCTTTCACTACATTTCCTGATCAAGACTCCCTCCCCACCTTCCCTGTAGCCCCTTCCGGTACGGGAAGGCCACTATAAGGTCTCCCCGGAGCCTTCTCTTCTCCAGGCTGAACACCCCCAGCTCTCTCAGCCTGTCCTCACCCCTGCTTCAGAACAGTGCTTATGGTTCGGGTGCTGCCGGCAGGAGGGCAATGCCCTGGGTGTTCAGCAAAGCAGGTAGAACGCTGCCACAGGCTCGACACCCCTTCCCTCGCCCCAAACCCTGAAAGTTCTCCGCTGGAGCTTGAAAATCAGAGTGGGAGTCAGGCTGTCCGTGGGGGTGGTGCACAGCAAGGCAGTATTTGAGGCAGTGGGCTATTGGCTGTGTCTCTCTACTGCCTTTTAACAAAAATGGGAAATTTTAATGTATAGTATTTTGGAATCTTTATTTTTTGAGGTTTTGGCAGTACTACTTAAAAACTTCCAGTGATTGTGTTGATGATAGTTGTCGTCAAGCTGTTTCTTTATGGTTTCTGGGATCGATAAACTGTTACGAAAGCTAGTCTTGGAGTACTGATTTCATTTTATAGAAGAAAGCTGCAACGCTGTGTTCAAATATGCAGAATGAAAGCATTTCTAGGAGGAATACACTTTACAATGTGTAAGTTCATCCTACTGATTTGTGATTTGAAATTTATTTTTTTTTTTTACATGATGTTAATCTTACTGTAGAACTGGCTGGTGGAATAAGCATGCATTGTTTCTGATTAATCATATATTACATTTAATTATTATTTTCTGTGCTCCAAATGTTTCAGTTGAAATTAAATCCTTCATGCTTTTAATTACCTCTATCCACTCCTAGTATATTAAGTGCCAGTTCTAGTCTGATATTGTTCTTGACGTCATTTATAAGATAACGATAATTAAACAGAGCAGCAGTTTCAGCCCAGGAATCATTTTGCGCCTTTTAAAACTCTAAGCTGTCAAAATAAAAGTCAATCATATGCTTGCAGTGCTTAAATACTAGTTCCGCAGAAAGTTTGGGAGGAAAAAAAAGCTTGGTCTAAAAATTATAAAGGTCTTTTTCCATACAAAAGTGGGGTTTTTTGGGAAACAACTTTTCCTTTTTTACACTTTCTGTGCTGGAAGAGAAAAGCTGTACCTTTGCACATACGATCTGCAGTAATCATTGCTTTTATGTTTTCAGTTCTACGTTTTTAAGAATTATTTTCTATGTTAAAAAGATGTGTCTCGTGGCCATGTATGAAAGTGATTTTGAAAGTCTTACTGTAAATAAGTAATTGTTTTTACTTGTGTTTGTAATCAGATACAATGGATGTGCCGGTGTGCAGCCATAAGCTTGCGTGAACTGGCAAACGTTAACACGGGGCTGTTTAAGTCCTTTACTCGATGCTGTTACAGGAGACACAGATTTTTCAACAGTGCCGAGACTAAGTTTTTTAATTGTGTAAACAGTCACTGGTTTGGCATTCAGGGGGAGGTGGTTCATTTGAAATCTTGTCTCTGTGATACGCTCCTTATGCCTCTAATAAGGGTAGGAAAGCGGAGGAGGACAACTTCTAGCACAGCTTGTAAATGTCAGTCTGGATGGAAGACAGGTCGGCTTGAAAACAGTATTGGTGTTGGAAAAGTGAAAGGAAGGAAAAAATCCTTTCTCGAAGCTGAGCTCTTACGAGGGAAAATTGTGTGAGAAAATATAGAATTATGATCGTTTCTGGTAAAGCAGCAGGAAGTCATTCTGAAGTATCAAACTGCCTCTAGTAAATGTGGGAAAAGTTGAAGACAGCGTAAGATTTATTTTAGCTACATCTAAAGCGGACTGGTTTTCCTGAGGCGGTTTTTGTGTTGTTTCGAGCCATGTCCACACGTGAAACTTTGCAATGATGTCCTGTCTTTACGACTGTTCTGTCTTCAGAAGACAAACTGACTTTAATGGCGTTTTTACAGGAAAATCCAGAGACGGGTGTCACAGCAGGGTCTTTTCTGAATCTCCTCCTTTATCTTTTCCACCCTTTCCACACTCTAAAGCAACGATCAGCAAATCAGACCATTACTCACTGTGGGAATTCCAGTGCTGCATCAGTTATCGTATCTTACCTACAAGGTTCTGTTGAACAGGGTTATTTCAGAGGAGCTGCATGGCTTGAGGTTGGTCTCACATAGTCATTTCCATGCAAGTCTTTCATGTTCTGGTAACAGGAGCGGTGTGATTTGTTGAGGAGTTTCTTTATAGCGCAGTGATCTTTCTCTGTGTGCTCAGAAGCAACAAAGTGCTTCAGTAGCTGCTGCTCTTCTCGCGTCTGGAGGAGCGCAGGAGATTTTTGCAGATTTTGTTAAATTAAGTCTGGAAATGGAAATTCCACTTTCAGTCTTTCTGGGGAGAAAAAATGATCTCAAGTGGGAATCGGGAAGAAGGGCCGAATGTTGTCTGTTTAAAACCATACATTTCTTGACCTTAATACCTGGTTTGTATTGACAGAACGTGTTTTGTCAATGAATTGGCAGATACGCGATGTTTCTGAATTCTGTTAAGGATCTCCACCGTAGCTTGAGTTACAAAAAGTACGAGCATTGGTTTCAGTAGCACGTGTTAGAATGAATTTCCATGAATTAAATAACTTCATTAAAAATATCCTGAATTTGTTTAACCCTCCTCCAAAAGCAAACTTAATAAATTGTTGCATTTGAATATTTTTAAAAGTTAACGATTGTATTCTTTTTTCAGTCGCACACCACTTCATCTTGAAAATCTGTGCTTTCATTCATATAAAATCATTCCTGTCTATGCTCTTGGGTAAAGTAGCTGGTGGCTTCAGTTTCTTTCATTCAAGTTTGCTGGTACAATTCCTGAGGCAAAATTCTGTTTGTGGCATTTCATTTACGTAATTCTATGTGTTGTTTTGCAGATCAGTATGTTGATTAAAAGGTCTGTAAATATCAGTCACGTTGCAAAAATTTTCAAAGAATGCTTGTACCGCTGGATTGGAAATACACAATCCTTATACGTGTAAGCTCTTGCCCCACCGGCTGCTTACAAATACTTTATAAACAATTGTATTTGCTTTGAACATTTGAAGATTTTAAATATTTGTGATGTTTGTGTAGGAATTTGTTGGTGTTGTTTAAGAAGAACAAAACCCCTTCCCTGCTTCTTGACACAGACACACACATGCACACACATACCGTCTTCGTCTCTGTTTTTCTCTCTCTTTCTGTCTGTAGGGATGTTTTTATTAACCAGCAGGAGCTTTCCGAATTGTGGTCGTTCTCCCATATTGAAATCTGCAGTTATCTTTGGTGACAGCACTTCTTTTAACACACTGAAATTCTCTGCTGCCCAAGAAATGACTTCTTGAATAACCCTTTGGCTTTGCATTGGAATCTTGATGTTCACCATGTCTCTCATTCTTAGCCTAATTAAGACTGCTGGGAGCTGAACCAGGTTCCTGACCACGTTAAACTGTGCAAACTGGCCCCTTGAGTCCTGAGCCATGACTCCGGCGTACAATATCAGCCGTTTTGTGTGGAAATGGATACGCTGAACTTGAATATGGGCATTGTTTGCTAATGCTTGCAAATCATAGGAAGCTAGTGGCCTTAGGCAAAGCAAGAGGTAATGGGAATTCAGGGATGTAAATAACCTTGCTGGAGAACTTCCCCATGGTCATAAATAACAAAGCTCTTGGACACCTCCCCCCCTCTGCCCTCAAAAAGTCTGCGTAGGATTTTTACTGAGTTGTATGACTGCCTGCTCATACTCCATTTGTGAATCCAAATACACCAGAGGTTGAAGATATTTCTATTGTGATGAACTGTGCAACAAGACCTCTTACTGATATGTTAAAAAGTCATACGAATGCGTAAAAATCTGTAATTTTTTTTCCTCTATTCCATATGTGTAATGTAGGTTGTGTATTGTGCATGTGGAGACTCAAAGAATGTGTGTTGCACTAGCAAGATTATTTTTGGAACTTTACTGAATGGCGCTCCTGCAATCTGTGGTTTGAGCAGCAACTGAAGACAGAGTCAAACTGGTTTGTTTTAGCCAGGATCCTCTCCTGTGTCAGCAGAGTTGGAAGGAAGCCTCAAACACAGACCCGGGGGGTGGAAAACCCTTCAACCCGCGCAGTTACCTTCAACCTGTGCACTAAAAGTTTTCCAAAACAGCCGTGAACTAAACACAGAAGGGTGTTATGAGCAGCATTAGGAAACTACAGCTACAGGCATTTTGCCACTGGGTTAAGAAGAAAGGCCAGCATAGCACTGTCGGTGAGCATCATGACCTTTAGCGAAAGTAGATGATGAGTTACTTGAGATTTACTGGAGTCATTAGCCCAAAGGGGCTGCCAGGCACTAAAATGAAGAAAATGAGTCAGGCAGTGTTTTGCAATACCCTAAGAAACAAAAACTACCTTATGTTAATTTTCGTATTTTTTTAACATATTTTTTTCAATTTGTAGGTCATCTCGTGCAAAATCATTAACATTTGAGCGTGAGTCCCGTGCTGTGGGCGTGCCTGAATTCAGCCGTAGCACCGCGTGTCTCTTCTGGGCCGTGGTATAGGCACGGCTGCTCTCACTCCCTTCAACCTGCCAAGTTTACGTGACTGGCCTCAGCACACTGCAATAAGTGTTTGCAAAATTAGTAATTCTACATTGATCTGTGCTTGGTATTGGTTTGTACTCATTTGCACACTGTTTACCTTCCAGCAGTGTTCAAAACATTGCTTTAAATTTTGACTTGTATATTTAAATGCAGAGAACTCATTAGTGTGTTACTTCACTGATACTTGCCTGGTGATTAGAAAAATAAGAAAAATCTTTTAAAACGGGAAGTTTCCCAGATTAGAGATCTGTTTTGTTAATGAAAACAAGTTTGCAAGTGTGTTCATGTTAAATTTTAATGGGTTAACATCATGGTGAACAAGAAAAGTGTTTGTTCATGTTGCTTGCTTTTTAAGCACCACGGGTGGGAACAAAGGAAAGAGTTTACAGGTCGTTTGGAGAAAAAATACTTCGCAGGTTTGGTAATAGTGCTAATAATGAATTTTGAGGACAGAAAAACTAGGGAGCTGTTGGAATTTTTTTAAGTCATCACTTCACTAGATCGATAATGTGAATAACGAGAAGTAATTTATCTCATTAAAACACAAGAACTCTGACAGCCTTTATGCCATTTTGTTTTGTCTCCTGAAATATTTTTAGACTGGCAATTGAGATTATATTGAATATTTGGGTAAACGCATGTGATGGTCCTCGAGGTCCACGTTCAAGTCTCCAACAGCAGCTTTATTGGGTAAAACCACCTGTGACTCCCAGAAGGATGGAGGTTGGTGCAAACGCAGGCTGAGGTTGTGGATGCTGCTGGAAGGGGTGAGGCTACGAGGAGTGAAGGTGCACGGCCGTTCTCTACAAATGGTCACCAGGCACAGCGGGCAGTTGCCCCCTCTTGTCATTGGGTTGGTAAGCAATGGAGTGGGTGATAGAGAAGCAAAAACGAAGAGAAGGGAAGCTTATGAATTTTCTGTTGTAGTATGTGATGGTCGAGGAAGAAAACTGAAGGTGAGAATACGTAAAAAAGGGTGAAGCATATTGTACTTCGTGTGCTTATCTCTTGGGGTTGTTTGGTTTTTTGCAAAAAGTTGGGGTTTATATTTAAAAAAACAGCATTTACAAATTATAAATATGGATAGATTTTCCTTGTATATAGTAACCTGAAAAGCTTAAAGACTTGTAAGATGTGTCTTCAGAAGAAAACTGGAAAAATAGATCAGTCAGAAAAAGGGGAACAATTGCTCACAAAGGGAATACCAAGATTAGTTGATGGAATAATTGATAAAATATTCCTGTTCTGCAGGTAAAAAACAAATACAGAGAAGTTGTTTACACATCTTTACGCTGAATTTCAAAGCACCGAATCTGTTTGGTTTTTTCGTCCTTCATATTGCTAGTTTTCATGGAACCTTGTTCGCTAACTCCATTTTTAGTTCTTTAAATTCAGACACGGAATTTCAGGTTGGCACTGCAAAAATGAGGATCACACAGTTACGGCAAAATACTGTGTAATGGGGAAGAGCACTGACTGTCATTGTCATAAATGCTCTGGAAAAAGAGGAAACTGAGAAGACAAAGTTTTACTGTTTATAATTTGTCTAGGATTGTGAAAATGAGAGCTGGTTCTGGAGACTTGCAGAAGACACTCGTGGTACCGTGCTTTTGGCAAAGTGGCAGTAATGAAACACACGTGGGGAGAAAAATCCTTTTTTATATACACAGTGTTGGACTCTGAATTGTTACTTGGAGGGCTGGGAAGTTGGAATTGTGAGGAAAATGTCACTTCAACACTTTGTAGCTATTAAACACCCTCCCTGCTCCCGCCGGCCCCCTCAACTTAATATTAAGGATGATTGGGAAAGGAATAGAGGATAAAACACAAAAATCATTATCATGCCACTGTATAAATTATGGGTGTGCTGACAGTTTTACTACTGTCTGCAGCTCTGGTCCTCTTTAAAGTGTAATAGAAGTAGAGAAAGTTCCTCGTGGAAAAATCAAGATGCGGAGGTGTTGAAGAACACGTGTAAGTGGAGGAGCGAAACCGAGCACGCTTGGCCTGGGGGAGGATGACTGAGGAGGAATAGGGGACAGGTGGGTGAAATGGTGTTCGTGTGGAGAGGGGCGATAGTGAGGAACTGCTTGTAATGCAAGAGCGAAGGGAGGCCAAAGAAAATTGTTAGCTCTTCAAAACAAACTGGTGCGCACAGATACAAAGCCACACCGAGGAGCTCTTTGACGCAGAAGGCTGTGGATGCTGAAAGCTTTCTTGTGGGCAATGAGAAGAGGAATCATGGAAGGGGAAAAAGAATTCATTAGGGCAATCAAATGCGAAGATCCCGTATCTTGTTCTGGCAGCTGTGCCATGTAGTTTGCTGAAGTGTGTAGCAGGGGAGGTATTTTTCAGGCATTTGTCACTGCTGGTTGTTAGAGACAAAGAATTGAGCTAGGTGGGCCGTGGACCTCTTCTGGTATGGCCATTTTTGCGTGCTTGGGTTTAATACATTTCTCCTGCTTTTGGAGGGCGCGTTCAAAGACTTCATACGTCTACATCTGGGGAAGCGAGTCTTGTACCTTGGGCCAGTTCAGCTCCAGCAGCAGGAAGGCATTTTGTGGTGTGTGTAAGCTGAGAAATGATCCCGGCAGTTGGCTGATCGACCCGCCAGACCCCGGGCAGAACGATGGAGAGCCTGCTGAAGCACATCGCTCCACTTCCCATTGCCTCTTGGCGTGTAGCCTCTTACCTGCGCGTGTGTTCTTCATTATCCTAGCCGTCCATCCAATAATTAATCGAACATATATAGGCAGGATTTTCTCTGTGCTTAATTCTTTTTACCATATGTAAAACAACCAGGCATCTTGCGGCAAGCAGCAAGAGAGAACGCAGGGAGGCCACGCAGCGTTTGGTACTTCGGAGCGTGTTTGGTGGCGTCTCTGGCCGCGCAGTGCTTGTTGTTAGCGCCCAGCCTGGCAGAGATGGTACGTGACTAGGAGGGGTGTAGCTTACTGTACTAAATCCTTCGTTAGCGTGCACAGGTAGTGTAAAGTGCTCTCTTTGGCTGAGGTTATTTATCTCTGGCAAATACGGAAGTCTCTGTTCCAGATGGATGGAGATTGGGGAGCTTTTTAGCAATGGGATTAGTAAGATCTTCGTAGCGCTGATAGTGTAGTTTTGCTTGAACTTGGTGTCAGACAAAGCAGATCTCTTCCCCTTCCCTCATCACTGGTTTAAAAACACCTGGCGTGGTTAATTGTCATAGAAAAAAAAAAAAAGAAGGCAGAAATAACTTTTTAAAAGAAATTTTAAAGAAATTTGAAGAATGACTGGAAAGTTTTAAAGAACCATAAATGCCATTAGCAGTTCTGCCTGTAATGCCTTCTGTTTATTCAACGTTATCTAGTTAGAAGCAAATCTGGAGACGTATCTCGTTCTTCAGGCTGAAGCGAGAGAAAGGACGGTGGCTTCATGGCTGCAGAAGGCAGGAAACAGCGTCTTTTCAAAGTGCTTTTGAGTCTCGGCCTTTTCCTCAGTGTGCTTTTAAGGAGGAAGATAAATACACTGTATATGGAATCTCTGATGTAAATATCTGAAAGTGTAGAACATTATTTAATCATAATAATATGTATTTCCTAAATAATAGGAAATTAAATCATTTGGGCAATTGCAGCTGTTACATCATTCAAAGGGTTAAATGGTGTTTTTGCTGGAGACCTTTAATTAAAATAGATTGCATTAACATTTCGCTCAAGTAATAGGTGTGTCCTCCCATTACATACCTAATTATTTTGGTAATAGTTTTAAAAATTTCCCTAATTTAAATTGAGAATGGTCAAAGTGTTAGGCTTTATAAACTTCACTGTATGAGAAGTTAGAAATAAGGGAGTTATTTTGATTTTGATGGGTTTGAGCATCTTTTCCATATGGATTCAATTCACATTTTAATCGGAATGTGGAAGTCATTACTCTGACATCTGAAACTGAGGTAGCAATAAAAAAAATTATCACAAACAAGACAGCAGACACAAATTATTTTGTGTTTATTACTGGGTGGCCCTTTTGAAACTTTCCCAAAGTTAATTGCTTCCAGATACTTGAGAATTGAGATTGTATTATGACAAATTTATTTCTGGTCATATTTAACTTGAGTCTCCTCAGTAAGGCTGGCTTAAGCAAACAGGAGACTTGTCAACCCACTCATGTCTGTCTCCAGTTTTTGTTGTAGTAGCTTTAATCCTGGTGGTTTGGTTTAATGAAGACCACTGAGAAAACAAACACTGGTGGTGGCTGCACTGCTCTTGTAAATTGCCTGTCGTATCTCTAAGGTTTTACTGTGGCGTAAGTGCTGCTGTGTTAGCTTAAATTGTTCGCAAAGATGTCATGTTGGATTAAATGCCTGCGTAGGGTTTGTATCTGCCCATGAGCAGGGTTTCCTGCTGTCTGTGATGGGAACGTGTGTGTGTGCGCGGCTGCGGGCGTGTGGACTGGTCCCTGCTGTCATAGAGTCACAGAATGGTTTTGGTTGGAAGCGACCTTAAAGACCACCTAGTTCCAACCCCCTGCCCTGGGCAGGGACACCTCCCACCAGCCCAGGCTGCTCCAAGCCCCGTCCAGCCTGGCCTTGAACCCCTCCAGGGATGGGGCAGCCACGGCTTCTCTGGGCAACCTGGGCCAGGGGCTCACCACCCTCACAGCAAAGAATTTCTTCCTGATATCTAACGTAAATCTGCCCTCTTCCAGTTTAAAAAGTCATGGCCAGTGAGTGACCACAGCAGGCTAAAACACCCAGCCTGGAGTTTCATCCTTTGCATTTTGGGGTTGTAGGTGTTCTGCGGGATCTGAGATACAGGTTGCTGATATTGATGCTCACCGCAGGCTGTGTGTGCTGGGAGCCCAGGGCTCCCTCACGCTAAATGAGGGAGGCAGCTGAGCCCAGGGCAGGATGTGCAGCACCTCAAGTTCTTCTTCCTGTGAGTTGGTGCAATGTATTTTCTGTAGGAAGTATAGCAGATATTTTAAAATATTTTCAAATAAGAGATAAGTACGGCTGAATACGTTACATGCATTGCTATATATATATATATATCTTCCTATATTCGTGTGTAGTCTACTGCCATTACTGTATTTTTTGAATAGTTATTCAACATAGTCATTGAATATTCACATGCCACTATTGTATAGCAATAGCTTTATTTTTCTCTTTTAAAATTAAACGTAGGCATGAAAAATGTTATAAAGCCAGCGTTACCTTAGTGTTTACCTTACCTAACCTATCTGTCAGTAGGTACCTCAAACCTTTTTTGTTCCTCTAAGAAACAATCCCCGTTTCAACTTTCCTGAACTTTTATTATGGATGTCAAGTTTTACCCTGTGACGACTTTTAACATCTAGAGTTAGAAATAACTAAAGCTGTTTCTAACAAGTAAATCAAGTAAGGAAATTCTTGCAACGGTGAAGTCGAAAGTGGAAATTGCTAAGAATTAATTAGGTTTCTCGTAGTGAAAGGATCTGATTTGTATCTTGGTATGCCAAGTCCTTGGAAGACAGTCTTTTTTTCTGTAAAAGATTGTGTATTATCAGCTGTGGCACACTGGTAATAAGATACACAAAAAAACCAAACCACATTTATATGTATATATAAACTTTAAAAACACGCCCGGTGAAAGGGAAGAGAAAGCCTTTGTCCATCTGTATGTTTTCCAGTAAGTAAAACCGTTAAAGGAAATGTTAGATTTGTGTAGGCATGGCTTTAATTAATACGAGTCTATGTTCTGTAAGTGTTGTGTTTGTAAAATTTATGAAAGAGCACTATACTGCATTAGGGTAATTTATGGCCCAAATAAATGTCAGTTGCTAAGGTAAACTAGTGTTGGAAACAGTGTAACTAGGATAAAAAAGTGAAGAACTAGAGTAAATTGTAAACATTGTAAGAACAGCGATACAATTGTTTCTTTATATCCACCCAAGCAAGTAGAAGTTCGTTTACAATATATTTATTAACAGTCTCAGGCTAATAAAACAACACTTACAGAGCAATTTTGGACACTTTCCAGCTCTCGTGTTTTGTGTAGCAACAAGTTAGGCCAGTCTTTTTTTTTTTTTTTTTCATTAATAAGGAGGGGGGAAAAAAAAGGAATCTGTGTTCCTGGCTCCTTTATAAGGTTGTTAAATTTGCCGTTTGGCGTTTCAGAGCGGTGTTTTGCATTGTGCTCAATTAGCGCGGACGAAACGATGGAAGCGCCGGTTTCAGAAACGTACCTAATTGCTATGAGCCACTGAGGGATGCATTCATTCTGCGCCGCTGGCTGCGGGGGTGCCAGCCACAGAGACTCCAGCCACTTCTGAAGCCTAATCCCGAGTCACGGCTCCGCGTTTCCGTGGCACTGGCCTTTGGGAAGCTGTGACGGGGTCTGGCGCTTTACGATCGCGCGTCCCTGCGCCTCCCGTCTGTAGCGTATTGTGGAAGTGAGAGCTCGGTGCATGGGAAGAAATTGAGAAAGACCATCTGTGGTAGGAGTCAGGATAATTAAAAATAAAACATAAAATGCCACCTCCTTTTTAGGGGGGGGGGGGGGGGAGGGCTGAAAGGTCTTTTTCAGTTATCAGAGCTCTGGGTTGATTTTTGGAACAGGATTTACTTGCAGCTTGTACCAGCCATTATAATTTAATGGCTAATTTGATGACAGACCTCTCCCAGCTTGATGACAAACCTTTCCCATTAGCCTTTTTTGGAGGCTTCTGGTTGATGACTTATTTTTTTAACAGCTGCCGGACCTCTAAACCAAGACTTAACACAGATGAGCGTCTGCTGCTTCCTTTGATAAAACCTGTGTTTGAAACAAAAGAAACACACCTTGTCCAACAGCTCGTTGGAGCTGTTTTATCTGGAGGCTTTTGTAAAACGTTGATTCATCCTTCCCTCTTTTTACTGGGGGAAGATGACTGCGATCAGACAGTTGTCCCGTACAGATGCTGGTGTCAGTGTAAAGCCTGTGACACAGCTACGTCTGGGGAACATTGTCCTGTTGACAATTCGTGCCAGCAATTTTTCTGATGTTTTGATTATGCAGGGCCTTTAAATGCCAGCGAAACCCCTGAATTTTAGCAGCTTCATCACCATTTCTTCAGCCGTGTTATGAAAGCTTTCTGAAGCGTGAGCCCAGATGAGACACTACAACGGCCTGATTTACGAGCCCCATTGATGTTTCTTCACTTACCGGGATTAATTTGCTCATTTGATGGGCAGCACAGCATGTTTTCGGCTCAGCTGATGGTCTGCCATGGTCTCTAAATTGTTTTTTGTATGGCTACGTTACTTATGCAGTTCCTTCTTCTGTAAGTGTGATTTATGTACTTTTTCCCCCAGAGGTATGAGCTATTATTTGGCTGCGCTAACACAGAGGATGTTTAAACGAACATGCTTTTCCATGCAATCCAGTGCAGTTTATGTAACGGACCTACTCCGTGTATTTGCTACCTTTAAACCTTGCCAGGAATAACTGTACGTTTTGTTCCTGGTCAAAAATCCTCTTCCTTGTTATTTTGTACTTGGTTAAAGCGTTTGTTGTGAATCTTAAAATCTGTATAGTTCTTTTCACCTTCCCTAACATGTTGAACGTAAAGAGAATGGGTGAATAAAGTGGCCTGGTGAGGGGATTCTGTAGTTTGTCTGCCCCTAAGGTAGGGACCGAAAATTTGAGCTTCAATTTAAATTGAAGTTTAATCGGTCTCCTCGTTGCTTTCCCGATATTGTGATAGAACTGCACATCACTTGGAGTAGCTTAGGACCATGCAGTGATTTGGTAAATCTGAGAGGTGATTTACTGGTGATGCTTCTTTTCTTATCCTAAGAAAAGTGCAAACTCAACTGCAGGCTTAAAAATCTCTTGCTTTGTCTTTGCGGTGTGTGACTGTCGTATGTTGTGCATCGGAACGTGCAAATTTCCTGTGTTCATAGCTAATACGTTTTATGAACAGAGTATTATGAGAGAACATACAAACCTACATTTACTGTACCACCAGACGTTCATCTGCTAATTCTTTAACAAGTCAGTCAGTTCTGGCCTAGTGCTGCAAAAATGAAATGTGGATGCAGAGTTTTCCAAATAACTGGTTTTCAAGGTTTTTTTGTAAAATGAGAATTTAATGGTGTCATCCTTGTGTACAGTAACTGTGTGTTGGACAGTGTAACAAATTTAGATAAATAGCGCAAATACATCAGGAATAAAATACTAAATCCAGAGAAGCATTTTGTTCTAGAATAACCTAGTTAGTATGATATGTACGTTTTAAAGGCGACGGATGGAAACAACAAATTCAATATTCTTTATTGCTTTAGGAGGTAAATGAAAAGTGTTATTCCTCTTTTGGAGGAGGAATTGCCATGGTAGTGTCATCAGGAGTAGATTTTTAGGACCTCTTGATTTCCCCACCCTTGGGAAAGACGACCACAGTGTGCTTCATTTACTGAAAAATGAAGCATGTTTCAGTTGTCTTGCCTGATACCGGGTAAGAACAACAAAAGCTAGAATCCAGATCTTCTGCATGAACTTTACATGTTTTACCAATAATCTCATTGTGGTTCTTCCTGCTTTGCTTGTGATTTGCATTCCAAATTTTAGAGAAAGTGGGGCAGGGGTTTTACAGACCTGGCGTTGATCACAGAGCTTTAGTTCCTTCTTTTACCATTATCTATAGCAACCATCCAAATTTTGAGGAAGGGCTGATGTCCCGTGAGACAACTGATCTACGATAGTAGAAATCGAGTCTCATATTTTTTGCATTAGAGTGGGCTAAGCTTTTTTTTTCCCCCCTATATAAAAACATGCCCAGTTATTGTTAGGGTTACAAAGCTAGTTGGCAATAAGTACTAGGTTGTTATACACCAGGCAAGGATTTTTTATAGTGTCGAAGTCAATTCATGACAGTAATTTTGGCGATAGCTATGTTGTCGAACAGGCCTGACTGAAAACCTCTTTGGATATAGTGTATTTCAGGACCTGGAAGTTGTAGCCAACTTCATCTCAGGGGGTTTGAGTCTGAGTCTGGCTGATCGATGCCTTGATTTTTAAGGGCATTTTACAAATCTAGCTTGCTAGAGGCACTTCCTTCTGCTTTGACATTTGGTCTTTGTCCTCCAGTCCTGTGCCAGGCTGGCTGCAGTCAGCCATCAGTTGGGAGGGTCATAGAATCATAGAACCATAGGGTTGGAAGGG
>VWZL01004790.1:0-12372 GCA_013396915.1 Stercorarius parasiticus | reverse complement strand
CTCCCTCCCTCCCTTCCTCTCTTCCTCCCTCCCTTCTTCTCTTCCTTTCTCTCCCTCTCCCTCCATCTCCCCCTTTCCTCCCTTTCCTCCCTGGCTTTTGTCTGCAGTAAAACCCATAATAAGGAAACATTCTGGAAAGGTGAAAATCCAGTTTTAAGAAAATAATCTTGAATAAACAAGGAAAATATTAATGGACACCAGAGTTCCATGAAAAAATGTGACAGGCTTCTGGAGCAATGCAAAACAAAGCAATTTTTTAATTAATCAGTTTGCATGTAAACAGATGCAACGTAACACCTACGCAAAGCACATAAATTGTCATCGCACGTGATGGCAAACTTTACTCTCAGGCAGTCAAGACTTCTAAACCAGGCTCATATTTTTCATGACAATGCTTCAGATACATATCTAGGTGCTTTGGTGTCTTGAACTGAAAAAAGTTATGTGTACTCTTTGATGGTTACCCCTATTTATGTCTTTACCATTCATTTGATACTATAATCTACTTGCCACAACTTTCTTCCAACTACCCAAAAAAGTGGATTTCTTCTTCCAGCAAGGCAAGTACATGAAAAAGTGTGACAAGTCTTCTATCTGGACCTTATTTCAATGTGTAATGCTCTTGCATATAAATGTGAGTTTGAATTAATATCAGTTTTCCAAAATTCTTGAGGCAGGTATTTTTTTGACAGGTAAGGAAACACATAGTGCCGTAGTAACCAAAGAGTTAAAAAAAAAATATTGTTTGTGAATGCTCAATAAGCATCACAGTGATTCAAGTTTATCTTTTATTATTATACTAAGTAAGATTATGCTAAACCCTGTTGCTGGGATAATAGTATGACAGTGTAAACTGTCAGATTGATTATGATAACAGTTCTATTGGATAAGAAAATCTGGGGGGTGATTTTCTAAATAGCAGGCAGTCAATGAAGAATATGAAATGCTGGAGTTGTGTTCACAATTGTGACAAGAACAGACGTATGAATTATGGTTTACAGGTTTGACTCTATAGTAACAATAATTGTTTATGCAGATTGTCTACACAAATGGACATGTATTTTTGCTCATGCAGTTGTTAGCCTGGCTTTTAAGAGTTTGTTCCTAGTCTTGTTTGGAACCTAATCCCTGTGCAAATTATACTCTGTTGTATGAACTGTAATTTTCTAATTTATTCTGGCTGAGACTAGTGTTACATTATCTCAGTGACTATACGAGAGGTGTTGACTTTTCCGTCTGCACATGACTATCTCCAGACAACACTGTAGCTGTCCTATCCAGGAGCATCTGCAGACCTCATAAACTCTGCAGAGCTCATCAAAGTTGAACCTCCAGTGGGGGAGCCAGGAAATACGTCTCTATAGTCATAAAGATAATGTCATTTTTTTCCTGACTACTTACCTGAGGATGAATATCCTTGCATGAAAAACTATTTTAAATACACATTAAAAGTACAGAAATCCATATGGCAGAATGTCCCTGACTCAGCACTTCCAGTCTCAATCTCTTAAAAGCTACAACTAACTCCAAGTACTCTGGCAAAATGCTTACTACAATCAGTAGAGCTTTTGACTCATTAAGGACAAAAAAGCAATACTAGATTCTGTTACTAAACCAGTTTAAAATTAAATAAAATGGAAAAGTGTATGCACTGAGTAAGTTTTGATTCTGTGTAAATTCTTGAATATGAAGAATTTGGTCTCATCTATATATTAGCAATAACTAGAGCAGAACTGATAATAATTTAAAAAAAATTGCTAAAGCTCAGTATAGAACAGCTGAAAACAAAGGGAGCTGAAAAAGTGCCTGTAATTTATACAATAATAGCAGTGAGAAAAAAATTTAAAACGGAAATTCAAAATATGATAATAATGTTAGATAAGAAAAAACCCAAAAAACCTTTGTTTTGCATGCCTCAAATAAATTATAACTTATATCTCCTTTATAGCTCTAATGAAATAGTGTAAAAGGAGGCAAACACTGAGAAGCAGATAAGAAAATTTACTTTTATATGAGTTTTGAAACAGATGGAGAATCATGTGGCTAAAAACCCATTTAAATATATGGCACTTCAAAAATTCATGAAAATGTTGGTGGTGTTAGACTGAGAATAGATATCTACATATCAGGTCAAACTCAAAAAATGTGAGGAAAGAAGTATAACATAGATGGTGACCTGAGGGAGAGAAAGAGGAGGGGGGAGAGAGATGCTCCTTATAGCTACTTACAGTTCCTTTATGTTGGTTAATCTTAGTTGCTAAGAAGCTGAAAAAAGTACAAGAAGGTAGAAGATAAAATTATCCTCTGTTCTGCATCCATTCAAAACTTCTATGTCTCTAACCTCTTAGAAGTGTAATTTATGCTAATTTACTCTTCCTGAGATACTTGTTGAAAAGTATACACTACTGTCAATGTCTTTTAGGACACAAACAATCCCAGTGACAAATTCTGTACGTATAGTCATCTAGAATTTGATCAATGATACTGTCATATTCCTGTACATATTTTAACATGAAACTTGGGACCTCAAGTTATTTTCCTTGCACCCATAAAATTAATATCTACCTGATAACCAACAAGAAGTCTAGATCAAATACGATTGTAGGGCTCTATTCCTTTGTTATTACTCTGATTTTTCAGTATTATTACTACTGAATGTTTCAGTATTATTACTACTAGAAGTTCCATTTGGCATTGTGGCCATACTTCATTGATGGTTAGGAATATATTTGTGGTGGGTTGACCTTGGCTGGCTGCCAGACACCCACCCAGCTGTTCTCTCACTCCCCCTACTCAACAGAATGGAAGAAGAAAGTAAGATCAACAAGCTCATGGGTCGAGATAAAGACACAGGGGTATCACTCAATAATTACCATCATGGCAAGACCAGACTTGACTTAGGGAAAATAAATTTAATTCACTGCCAATTAAAAAAAGAGTAGGATGGTGAGAAAAACAGACAAAAACTAAAGCATCTTCTGTCCACCCTCACCTTCCTCCCAGGCTCAGCTTCTCTCCTTCATTCTCAGCTCCTCTAACTCTCCAACGTCAAGCAGTGATGGGAAAATGGGAATGCGGATTTGTGATCAGTTCAAAACATTTTATATCTGCCTTTCCTTACTCCTCACATTATACTTCTGCTCCAGTATGTCGTCCCTGCCACATGATACAGTCCTTCAGGGAAAGACTGCTCCAGTGTGCATCCTCTATGGGCTGCAGTGTGGATATCTGCCCCAGTGTGGTCCTCTCCATGGGCTGCAGTGACTACCTGCTTCATAGGTGTCCTCACAGGCTGCAGTGGGACAACCTGCGTCACCAGAAGAGAAGGAAAACATACAATTTTCAAGCAATGCATTGACATATTCCTGCATTCCTTTCAGAGACTGAATCAGTCAAAGTATAAATTTCTATTTTCAATTGCCTTTAAAGAAACAAACGAACTACTGTTAACAACACAAAAACTCTTGCACAGCATCTAAACTTTCATCAGAAATTAGTGGTCAAAGATTGGTTCTTACTAGGATTGTGACCATGTTAAACAAATAAAAAGCCTTTGTATGTTTGTAATTCTGCATAAAATAATGTGTAACTGTCTATGCTTGCGATGCAGGAAATGAATCATAGAATAGTTTGGGTTGGAAGGCAGCTTTAAAGGTCAGCTAGTCCAGCCCACCTGCAATAAGCAGGGACATCTTCAAGTGTATCAGGTTGCTCAGAGCCCCGTCCAACCAGACCTTGAGCACTGAGGGATCCCTTGAGGGATGGGACACCTACCACCCCTCTGGGCAACCAGTTCCAGTGTTTCACCACCCTCATCATAAAAAATATCTTCCTTTTATCTACTCTAAATCTACCCTCTTCTAGTTTAAAGACAATACCCCTTGTCCTATCACAACAGGCCCTGATAAAAAGTTTGTTGCCATCTTTCCTGTAGGCCCCCTTTAGGTACTGGAAGGCTGCTCTAAGGTCTCCCTGGAATCCTCACTTCTCCAGGCTGAACAACCCCAACTCTCTTAGTCTGTCTTCATAGGAGAGGTGTTCCAGCCCTCTGATCATCTTTGTGGACTCTCTCCAACAGGTCCATGTCCTTCCTATGTTGGGGGCTCCAGGGCTGGATACGATACTCCAGTTGGGGTCTCACGAGAACATAGTAAGGGGGAGAATCACCTCCTTCGACCTGCCGGCCATTCTTTTAGTGTAGCCCAGGGTGTGGTTGGCCTTCCGAGCTGCAAGCACACATTTCTGGCTCATGTCCAGCTTTTCATCTACCAGTAGCAAGAAGTCCTTCTTGGCAGGGCTGCTCTCAGTCCCTTGATCCTCAAGTCTGTATGATATTGGGGGTTAATGAAATGAAATTGTATATAAATCGCGTCTGTCCTTCTGGAGATTTCATTTCTGACTGGTTTTGTGTTTATGCCCCAAAATTACATTTTGCATTTTTTATTACTGTTGGGAATTACAGCCTTTTACAGTAAATGATATCATATCCAGACCAAGATGTTAAAAAATGGTTGAGCTGGATCAACATGTTGGATTTGCCCTAAAGAAATGAATTTTAAAGACACTGTAGTTCATTGTGTATTGAGGATATTTAGTATTCATCTATCTGTTCTCTATCCTGAATCCAGCTTTCACATGTGCTCAACAGAGAAGGACATGAAAAGCCAATATTAATTTGGCACTTTTCCCTCAAACTTCATCCATACATCATGCATTTCCAATATTATTCAGTTTGAGGTTGTGGGCACAGAGCTAATGTGAAAGTTGTACAAAAGCCAGCTAAACCAGAAAGAACAATGCCAGCTACATGCCAGTGTTTTCATTTTCTGATTAAATGTCTTACATTTCCAGAAAGCCAGAGGCATTTAATAAGCATGTCTGGCAAGTAGGATCAATTTGCATGTTTAGGGGATCTAGGAGAAAGAAGAAATTAATGAAGATTCATGTATCAATCAATTCATTGAAAGAAAATAGAAAGTAAATGGAAAACATCATGTTAATGAAAGTTCAGGTTCCACAAATTAAAACTGTATTTTATGTTATATATTTTAGGGCAAAAAGCTAATGTATCTTGCAATGCACACATTTTTTGAACAAGAATGAAACAGATGATGAAACTAGGTGAAATGAAGCTAAGACCGTTTACTTTCCTTATTTTTAAACATTTTCTGTAATTTTTTACAAGAGTAACTGTAAACACTATGCAAAATTTATTCTTAACTTAATTTGTAATTATTCTTTGCATTTTACATTATAGGTGACTAGAACAATGCATTTTTTAATAGAAATTGCTGCAAGGATCCGTGTCAATACAGCTCGCAGATTCCATCTTGAAACGTGAAGTTTACAGTTAAACACCTGAAGAGATCCAGCCTCCTTATTCAAATAGAATACACCAGAGATAATTTTTAAGGCCTTAGAAAAGCTCTCAAAATTCTAACTAAGAAGAAATAAATCCTGAGTGGGGGAAAGAAAAAAAAATTCAGTACAAGATCCAAGCCATGATCAAGACTTTTAAAGAAGTTTGTGCTTATATTAATTCTCATAACATAACAATATGCAACTAAAAAGAACGATTGTTTTAGTACATAAAGGAAAATTGTGGAAAAAGATAAATGTGTAACCAAGGGTCTGTACTGTGTTGTCTAATGTTTAAAGACAAGCTTAAAGAATCTCTCAAGTTAAATGGGATTTAGAGGTGTAACCCAAAAGAAATAAAGTAATGAAAACAGACTTCAAAGAATTTCTAGTGAAGTTCTTTTTTATATACATACATATACACATACACATACACATACACACTCTTCATTAAAAAAATCCTCATATTTTTAATTAAAAATATATTTCTTCAAATAATTACAGGGTGAGTCTTAAACTTAATTTCAGAAAAAAATAAGAATTACCTTTAATTTTGAAAGAAGGTAAGGTACAACAATAATTCTTTTCAATAGACATAAAATTATTGTTTCTGCTCCCCCAGCTCAACTTTAAATGTTGCTTGAAAAGACAAAACGCACAGTCATTTCTAAATGGCTAAATATTAGTATAGCAAAAAGTCTCAGTATGGTCAAAGACAGTTTGTGACCTGATCAAAATAAACTGCTATATTTTTTGGACATTTCTCATTGGGCACATCTGTTTAATCCAAACAACCTCTTTTGATTGACCTCTACCCCTCCCCCGTCCCAGTGAGAATGGATGTGATTGTATTAGCATTTGCAAGGCTATGAGAAGTATAATACATAGGAAGGGGCCTCTCTGGAAGCTGTTTAGACTAGTTACATCAAAATACAATGCACCCTCCTGTGTAAATTGGAGAATAAAGCAAGTGAAACAGCATGTATGGTGGTAGCACTAATTAACTTTGAAATATAGAACATCTCATGAAGGAAAACCAATTACACTACCTTGTAATGTAAAAGCTTTGCATACATTGATAATATTTTGAAACAACTGAAATGAAATTGTGTGATCTCAAGGCATTAATTGAAGACTTCAAGCACATTTCTTTTTAATGAAGTTAAGCATGAACTATGTTGATAGAACCTTGAACTAATGGATTGTGTAAAAGTGTACAATCCAGAGTGAGCAAATGTCTTTAGTTCTATAATGGCATGAAACAAAAGTCCATGATAAATATTTTCAAATTGATAGCAGTTTTAAATATGAGGCTATTTTAGGCTGTTTGAGACCATTTTACCAATACAGTTTGCAAATTTATCATGGTTATTCCAAGAGTTTTATATGTTCTATGGTCATATCACTTATATATTTGCTGATCGAAGTAAAATAATCTCTAAATAGAAATATTGTGGTTAGAGTTGTCTCCAAATCCATTAAAAAGAATGCAGACATTTCTTAAGATGTCAGAATAGAAACAACAACCAATGATTTAGTAAAAAAAATCTTTAAAAAAAAATTGGGGGAGGCACTTAGCTACTTTTGTCAAAGTTATGTGTTACTTAATCACCTTTAATGAGTTAAATATGATATATGAGAAACACTGTATCATACAAATGGCATGTTACCAATAAAGCAAAAATATGACTCTGAAGTGTGCAACGGTAAATGAGTTAAGTTCAAACCAAAACAAAAATTCATTAAATGTGAGTATTTTATACAGAAAATTCCTAGGGAAAATAGTGTCAAGCAATAAATATATAATGATAACCCTGCATTAATGAAGCTTGTGGAGACACTGAAGTGTAGTGGGAAACACTTGTGTTGAATATAAACAACTTTAAGATCTTTCAGAGAAAACTGGTGTCCAATGTTATTTGGAAGGCTGGAAAACACTTTTTTGGACAATCAAAAGGGACCATTTTACAAACACTACCGGCAAAAGGAAGAAAAGCAGCACTACAGATATGTCCTTGTTTTGTTCTAGAAACCATAACAATGTATCCTTAACAATGTATAATGTATTTTAGAAACGTACAGAAAATTTAAGTGGTTCACTAACAGAGCAAATGAATTTCTATTATGGTCAAAAGCTGGGATGAATGTCAACTGCTTAAGAACAATAATGTATTCTTATAATGAGAAATCATTGTAAGTGAAGGGACTAGCATTTATTATTTTTTATTGCTGGAAAGAAGTTACAATGTGGTGTCTTCTATCTTGAACTGCTTTAGTTTCATCACTGGCAGTTTGATATCAGTTTCCATCAAAGTGTTTGTTGTTGATTATGATAAATGGATGGCATGAGGTCAGGAAAGCATGCAGAAGAGGATGTAATGTGCCTCAGTAAAAATCAGAGGTTTGTCTTAGTTTTACATTCAATCAATTCAAACAAAAATGTTGACTAAGTCCCAGTACAAGCCAAGGTGCTGATATGTGCTAATGTATTTAAATCTACTTGATTAGAGAGTTTGGGAAAAAAGCCATGCAAAATTAAAATAGATGGAACATAGCAAAAAAATGTTGGAATTACACCTTTAGCAAAACTTGTACAAGTATCTTATTTTGACATTCTCTTGCTTTCTAGTTAACATAAGAGGTCCTTCAAGATCTTTTGCCCAGGGGAGAGCTCAGGTGAACAGTTCTTAGCAAGAATGAAGCAGAAGGAATAAACAACTCTAGAATATATTGCTGTTTTTGTGAGGCCTATTTGTCAGTGCTCCCAGGAGGCTCCTGAAGAAAATAGATTCTGATGATAATTTTAACATTTCTCCAGCTGAACTGGTGAATAGATCTCTGTAGTACAGACTTGTTTAAATTTGTTTAAATGAAAAGCCATATTAAAAAGATGTAGTTTTAAGGCTGGGAAAAGGAGTTAATTGTATGCAAAACCCCACCAAACTAAACAAAGCAAAACAAAGGAAAACAAAGAGACTGTGTAGCAAAATATAAGCAGGTGTAATTTAAGTTCACATTTCAAATCAAAGTCAATAGAGTTATAGAAGAATCATTGACAGGGAGTGGTTTTGTCTAACAGCTAGTAATTTCCTCCCTTTCTACTAACCTCTTATATTGCAGTACTCTTTTCCACATACAGTCTGTGGTATTTGCTGACACATGAGTCACAACTTGTCCTACTCGACTGGCACTCTCCAATTCCTCACAGAGTATATCTATACCATGCTGTAACATGCAGGAAATCTTTGCGGTGCTAATTTCCCTTGCTGCATATTTGCTATGCACTCAAGTGTGTCACTGGTGCATTTACAATGGTTTCCTGACATGTAGTACCAGGGCTGAAGCTATGCACTGGGGGACCTTCAGAAATGTCCCTCCTGCAATGGGGATGTTTGGTCATTTAGCACTTTGCTGTCTGTGCGTGTGGGGTGCATGCCTCAGACCAACAACTGACATGAGCATCAGTGCTGGTAAAGTTGTCACCTCATTGTGAATGTGTGGAATAACATTGGATTAACCCCTGGTCCTTCTCTCTTTGCCTTTCTTTAGTTGTTAATGAAGATTCATCGAGGGTGCACTGTCAAGCTTTTCTCATGCATTATGTCCTATTCAGAATAAAGCTGACTAAACATGGTTTATTGTGTTTAGTTTTGACATTAAGAATGTGTCCTTCTTTCATTCAAAGGATCTGGATTTCTACAATTTTGGCAAAATGAGTGTTAAAAAGGATCTCTTTATCAGGGTGTGTAGTGATAGGATGAGGGGCAATGGCTTTAAACTGAAAGAGGGTAGATTTAGGTTAGATATTAGGAAGAAATTCTTTATTCTGAGGGTGGTGAGATGCTGGAACAGGTTGCCCAGGGAGGTTGTGAATGCCACATCCCTTGAAGTGTTCAAGACCAGGTTGGATGGGGCTTTGAGCAACCTGGTCTAGTGGGAGGTGTCCCTGCTTATGGCAGGGGAGTTGGAACTAGATGATCTTTAACTCTAACCATTCTATGATTCTAAAAATACTTTATCTTTTTTTTGCGTGTATTAGTACCCCTTTAATGACTAATTGCTTCTCAGAGCTGATAACCTCTTTTTCAGAATTAGTTTGTGCTCCCAGGATGGAAAAATTCACCAACTTTGTACTCTTTTCTCCTTTTTCACCAAAGGTCACATCTTGAGAGAACTGCATTCTTGAGGCTCACTATAAGCAGTTGCAGTCATTATGTATGATGAAACAGCACACTATATGGTCTGAATGGAGAAGTGGTGCTACATATAATGGAAAGTCTGCTGTAAAAAAATGAAACACAGCAATTTCTACCCACTGCTATTAGCCACAGGTAGCGATTATTGCTAGAATATCCTGAAACAGCAGGAACACAAAGTAATTCATACAGGTAGATTGAGAAACATTCTTAGGTAACCTCTAGTACAGGGCAGGGATTAATATGAGGGAGAAGCTAGGGAGGTGTCCAGAATTTCGCTTAATCCCCAGGTCTTTCCTATTGCCTACATTGTGCCACAGGTCTCAAGGGGACATGTATAGCTAATTATCAGAAGGACTTTCAGTTTATATGTGTGTGTGTGTATATATATTTTTTTTTTTCTTGAAACTATGCACCCTATTACAGCTATACAAAAGGTGCACAGGAGAGCTGCTAAACAAAGTATATCTTTAAAGTGCCTCAGATATCAGAATTATTTTATTGTAACCAATTATTTTGTCCATATGGCCAGAAATTCTCTGAAAAATAGTCACATTCTATCTTATCATGTAGAACCCTGCTTATACGTATTTCTTTTACCGAGAGTGTGAGTGCTTGTTCTGCTTCTCGTCTGTTATCTGGGGCTTCCATAAAAGTATCATAGGATGTCTTAATAAAATCTCCATGGATTTTTGCAAGGCTATATGCAACTGTAGTGCATAGTAATGAACCATCTGTCACACTTGAACTTCAACATTTATTCTCTTCATCTGAAGGAAAGAAGGACAGGGTGAGTGGGATTAAGTTCCAGATTAAAAGGGCAAAATTTGGGTGTCTACATGTAGATGTTTATATCTACATGAGTTTAGGTGAAAAAAAGTCACAATATGATAATTGATTCTAAAATATCTCATGTAACTTATTTAGTACACATGATGTCCAGTGAGGAAATTAAGAAAACAAATTACAAGCTGCCAATTTCACTGCCCTGTTAAGGGTGCAACTCAGAACGCTGCAATCCTAGCACGAGTGGGATCAGCAGTCCTGTCATCATATGGCGTAACATGACTGGTTCTTCTGTGGTTGGCTCCAGACAGGTCTAATACAAAAAAAATACAATACGATTGTATAGGCTCAGTTGTAAGAAATCAGGTCTTTCTACATCTGAATTCTGTGAGGTATTATTTGACCAGGAAATTGATTATTCATTAAGTATTAGTAGGTCTTAAAAATAATTTGCTTTTTCAGTTTTTCTCTGAAATTTCTCTGAAGAAAAATGTGCCAATTTCCAGATTTAAATTTATAACTTTAAAGCTGTTATTGAGCCACATCATATTATATGATCTCAGACAGAAATTCTTTGGGAATACATTTAAACCCTAGAGGGCCAGTAGGGCCTGTGGAGGGTGGAGAACATTGTTCTTAGTTGCCAGAACCGCTAGGCTACTATGGGAAAACAATAGAGTCCCTGTTGTTGGTCCATCTGCAGAATATTCAACATGCCAGCTTGCTTCACTGGGGTGGGCAGGTAGAGGTCTTCTGTGACAAAGTCGTGGAAGTTACCAAAACAAAATAGCAGGATGGATTTTTTCCCTTCATTACATTTTTCCAGGTGTTCTTTCCACTGAGACAATTATAATTCTTGTGTTATTGTTTTTGATGCTAATGTCAACTGGTGCTAAGACTGAATTTATTTATTCACCACCTGGTGCAGGATCTGCTGACTTCTTTTGTTTCTTCTCCATTGCTTAGGAAGTTAAATTGCTAATCATGGCTGGGTTCAGCTCATGAAAGAGTGAAGTGCATTATCATAAAAATGATAACACAAACAAGGAAGCAAGCAAAAAAGCAAACAAAAATACTCCTGAAAGACGTATCTGGGAGTTTCTTCCAGCCATAGCTAGTAATGAACAAACACACTCCTCTTGTTAAAGATTTGCCATTAGCTTCCAGAAAAGCTCCTCCTCCTCAAGTTATACATATTGACATATAACAACACCTGCATTACTTGCAGTCTAGAAAATTACCATTTTGAACTGAGAAGAGCAGGATCAAAATATTCAGATATACAATCTCTTTTCAGTTGGTCTACACTTGATAGCTGTGTCCCTTATGCTTTTATACTTTTATTTCCTTGTTTGAGTACTGGTCGTAGCAGCAAGCTTTACTTAATTTGCTGCCACCAACACTAACTTCTCCCCTTCCCATTCCTGCCCCAATTCTTCTATAAGAGTTTGACATCCATGCATCATCAGAGAAGCAGAATGATACACTGCTAGTGTAGAAACAGATCCAAAACACAAAGACAGTGGAGAGACGGAGGTGACGGTCCAGTTGGAGGCTTGTAACTAGTGGTGTTCCCTAGGTGTCAGTACTGGGCCTGGTCTTGTTCAACATACTTATCAACAGCCTGGATGTGGGGACAGAGCGTACCCTCATCAAGTTTGCCGATGACACAGAACTGGGAGGACTGGATGACACACCAGAAGGCTATGCTGCCATTCCAGTGAGACCGGGACAGGCTGGAGAGTCAGGTGGAGAGGAACCTAATAAAGTTCAACAAAGGCAAGTGTAGGGTCCTGACCTTAGGGAGGAATAACCCCATACACCGATACAGGTTAGGGACTGACCTGCTGGAGAGCAGCTCTGCAGAGAGGGACCTGGGAGTCCTGGTGGACAACAAGTTGGCCATGAGCCAGGAATGTGCCCTTGTGACCAAGAAGGCCAATGGTCTCCTGGGGTGCATTAAAAAGAGCATGGCCAGCAGNGAGGGAAGTCATTCTCCCGCTCTCCTGTGCCCTGGTAAGGCCACATCTGG
>VWZL01004783.1:0-15131 GCA_013396915.1 Stercorarius parasiticus | reverse complement strand
GGCCATGGCTGCACTTTATTGAAAGCACGTCAGCAGCGGTGTCTGGTGGGGAAAAAATGGTTGTGGATTACTGGGAATAATAACAAAATCCATATCAGTGAGAAAACTCCTTGCTTTTTAGCTAATAAGTTGCTAGGTATTGTCCCAGAAAATCTCTTAGAAGCAACCACTTAGGTACTTTTAAGTTAAAATCAAAGTGGATTTAAGTTCCACTCAAGAGTGAGACTTAGTCTTCCAAAATACAGAGGCCTTATAACAGTAAATAGAACATCTTCTGAATATTGATCACAATTTTTTAGCTTGATAAATTCTGACCAAATTTGAGGTCTTCACATAAAGGAATCTACAGCCAGAGAAAATCATTCTCTGTTACGGTCCTTACTTATGACTGATGAATTTTCAATAGAGTACTGCTTGTTAAAGCACTACCTTGTGTGCTAAAAATGAAAAATTGCTTCACTTCTTAGATCTTCCCTATTTTCTACAACCTATCCTAAGCAAAAGTCAGCAGAAATATAAGCGGATTTATGAAGAGAGCCCATGCAACTGTATAAAAGTCCTGTCTCAGATTGTAGTCTAGGAGTGCATAATTCAGAGTGTTACCTTTGGAGAAAGGCTTGTATCCTGGAAAGTGGCCAACCCTGTAAAATAGGAATGGCAGTTGTTTCTTATTGCTGCACAGAATTCCAGAGATAAATTATAGACTGAAGATACAGACACGCATTGAAATTATATTGAAATTTTTTTGTACACATGGGCACTGCCTCGTGGAAATGGTTGCCAGAGGCAGGAGAAATGGAATGGATATTGCAAGGACATTGTCCTCTTTCTTCAGGCTCACAAAATGCATGCACTTACCTTGAAGCCTTCCGTGGAGACAGGCCAGACTTGTCCCTGGGAGATTTTATAGCTTCTCCTCTGCAGATGCTGCAGATGCTCTCCCTTTCTTCGGTCAAAACATTTCTGGCAAACCTTCTTTGGCAAAGCATTGTCTGGCAAACTAAGGGCATAATTTTCATTTGATTTGAATGATATAATTAGAACATTTTTATATCTTACTGACTATGTGAATACATCTATAAATAATTTGTCAAGAGTGTTAAGGAGAGAATCTAGACTACTCAAGGCACTTAGAGAACTTGGATGCAGGGACTTATCATTCCTCTTGCTGACTTTCTCAGTGATTTGCTGCTTGACCCATGGTAGTTTCCTTGGTATGTTGACAGCACAATTTTTCAGTCATGCAATGGGGATGATAAGGTCTATGATGCTTTAGGAACACATGGATTCAGAGGAACAGAAAAGTATGTAAAAATCCAGCAAATAATTGTTGTTGAGAGCCACTTTTCAGTGGTATTTTCTAAAAAGCAGAAAGTCAAAATGTATTACAGCTGAGGTTTCTGTATAGGACACTCAATAACTGAGAGGCTTTGAAACACAGTGAGTTGGAAGCTTGACCCAAGTAATGGGAGACTCTACTTTGAAATGGAGCTCTTGAATAGATTCCTGGTCTGACTTTTGAGATATCATATTAAATATATGGTTTTGTGCATGTCTCATTTAAAAAGTAGTTTCCCAAGAAACTCTGCTTTCTTATTGTTCACTCTTTTACACTTCTTACTTGTATTTGACATATGCTTGCTCCTATTGTTGTCTGCAAAAATAACCAGTTCCCTCTGTCAAATCTGAAGTTCCAGAGGCTCCCATAGCCCCTCCCTAGCTACAACTCCTCAAAACAACATCCCTTACCCTGCCATGCCTGTACATGCAATCCCACATATCATCTCAGAATATAGTTCCACAGATTATGCATTCTGACAAATCCTCAGTCTAGCACTGCTGTGACATCAAAATACGCATATTTATACATGCACAGTCCCAGAAAAATCTAACAACACAATAGTGCCTGTATCAGAGCTTTAGAGGCAGCAGGCAGTTTTCTGTAATGTTGATGGTATGGGAAAAGGAGATTTGCTGGTGGTCCAAGAGACTAACTAATCTAGTTCTAGGAATGGGTGTAATCACTTTAACTTCTTCAGACCCTCCAGGTCTAAACACATTTTTCTCCTCTAACACAGGGACGAGGTTAGGTAAAAAATGTCTGGGGTCCAGTGCAATATGCAGCATCAGACTACACCCTGTGCTGTAGGAGCCCCTTCCAAGAGCACTCTGGCACTTGTAGCACCTGCGTTTTGGGCCCCAGACTGGAATCCAAACCCAGAGCTCACCCCTGAGCTCACTACAGATGTTATGGGGACAGCTAAATATCTCAGAAGGCTAATCTTTTCACATGGATTAGGAAGAGCTGCCCAAGACTGGTGTGGTAATTTTGAATTCTTGTCTAGTGCAATACAGTAATGTGGAGAGCAATTAACATCTGATTTGATCACACATTCTTCACAAAATAATTCTTCATATAGGAGTAGAAGCCTGTCAAATTTCCCTGTATGATCAGCTGCCACGCACAAATCCTTGGAGAAAGATGAGGCATTCAGTTACTGGGAACATATACTGACAATGGCCTCCTCTTCCTTTTTGGTTGAACGGTAGACATACCAAATGGATTGCACTCAAGAGTGGTGGAAATTGTGAAGCTGAATTCCTTCCACCCCTTCCCATGTTCAGCACTGAAGTCCTGTGTTAGTATTTCTCCATGCTCATGCTGATCAGGGAATTCAGGTCCCTCAAGTTTCCTGCTTCACGCCCTTCACCAAGTCTTTCCTCATTTCTTAACAGCTGTTGTCTCAGGACAGTAACACCAACTGCAATTAGGAGAAGACTACCGGACTGCTAGAGTAATGAATGTAACATCAATAGGAGATCACAACTACTCCATACAGAATGGGCAAATTTTATTTTGGGTTGTAGTATCAAAACTATATTTGTGGACATTGTCAGTGAGTGCTTCATGAAACCACTAGTTAGAGAGTGAAGGAAAAGCAGTTTTGACTTACCTTACCCGTACAGCTGTGGACATAGTTGAAAATAAAGCTGTTTAAGAATTGACCTATGGCAATACATGTAATATAACATCCTTGGAGGAGTTAAAATAGCCCCAAAAATCCCAGATGATAGTGTTCATAAAGCACAAAGAGAAAACAACTCAAATGGAAGCAGTTCAGTTTTAGTAGACTGAAGACCACTTAATGATACCATAATAGAGGTCCAGGGCAAAGGGATGCTAATTATCAGAAAAGACCTGATAAAAGACAACAGTCACTTCATCGTAGAAACCAATCAGATTGGTCAAGCATGATTACTTTCCTTGGTAAATACATGTTGGCTGCTCTCAGTTGTCTTCTTGTCCTTCGCATCCAAAGGATCAAGTACCAAGAGGACAAATCTTCTAAATAATGAAAGTGGAACTGAGCAGCTTTCAGTTTCACTGATCCTTCTTCCTGCCTTTTTTAAAGATGGACATAACATTAGCCTTTTCCCAGTCATATGGGACCTTCTCTGTGTGTCATCATTTTTCACCAATGATAAACATAGGCCTTGCAATTACATGGGCAAACTCCCTCAGCATCCTTTAATGATCATCATAATGATGATAATCATACCCAGCCCCATAGGTATGAATACATCCAGCCTCTCTCAGTAATTCCAGATTCTTTAAGTAGTAGGTTAGGACTTCCCCACTGTTGGTTATACCTTTCCTTCTCAAACTCCGTTGGAAGATGCAGATACCTGGGGACAAGCTTTGCCTATGAAGACTGATGCAGAAAGGGTGCTGCATACTTAAGTGCTTTCTGCATCATCTCTCACCAGGTGGACTCCCGCATTCAGTGGTAGACACATATTTCTCTGAACTCCCTTCTCCGTCATCCATGCAGAACAGTTATGCTTAATGTCCCTAAGTGCCCAAGCAATGTTTTATATTCCTATTTTGTTGCCAGTTCTTGCATCCACCTCTTACAGACTTTTGTGGTTTAGTTTATCAAGAAGTTTGCTGCTTCGCTAAGATGAAATTCCCAGTCTTCCTGCAGAACAAGGTAGTTTGTTCCTGAGGTCTCAATAATTTTCCTTTAAACCCTAACCATCTCTCCTGAGCAGTGCTCTCTTTCACAGCTGCTGCCAAGGGTGTTCTAACTAGCAGTTCCCTGAATACAATGAATTCCGGTCTTACAAAGTTTGAGTGCTAATTCTGTTGCTTACCGGATCCAGTTTTCCACTAGATCCTTCACTCAGTCATCATGTGGTTGCTACAGCCTGAGATGCCATCTGGGATCATATTTACCACTAGTTCATCCCTTCTTCCAGTACTCAGCATTGCCTGTCCACACTCTAAGAACTTCTGGCATTGCGTACCCAGTGCTGTTGCCCTCCTAGCAGACATCCACATAGCTGAAATCCTCCCTAACGCAGAGGAGACTTCTGCCTTTCTACTAGCTGTAGAAATCCTCCTTCACTAATTTGTCTTGGTCAGGTGGTCTATAACAGACCCCATCACAACATCCTTCATTTTCCTCCTGTCTCTGGTGGGATGTCTACAGTTTCACGCTGGAGCTTTGCACAGTTAAGGAGCACTTTAACACAAAGCATATATCCTCCTCATCTTCCCTGTTTATTCTTCCTAAACAGTCCGTACCCTCCCATGACCATGTTCCAGTAGTGCACAGTATCCCACCATATCTCCATGATTCTGACCATGTTCCCCTTCTCCCTTGCAAAATTCCTACATTTGCAGCTATTCCTCTGTCAATTCTGGGCTTCCCATGATTAAGCTGATTTCACATCCTTGTTATCAGGTTAGTAGTCTCATTGCAAAGACCTCTTTCCTTTTTAGTCCTCAAATACAGATATCCAAAAATCTAGAGGAACTCAAAAGTGAAGTTGCTAAATTTCCAAACATGATGTAGAAGCTCCTACTTTAAAATCCATTTGGATATCACAGGACTGCCAGTTGACTAAAGTAATGCCATGGTATTAAAAAGGTTCGTGGGGAAATTGCGGGAACTAAAGTGCAGTAATGCTGATGCCTATATTGGACATATCATTAGAAATTATATTATAGAACAAAATTAATGGACACAGGAAAAAGTGAGAGTCTTTCATGTGTATTTGTAAAGGGAAGTCTTACTTCACAAACTTTCTTGCCTCTTTGAAGGCCAGATAAAGCATATAGATTTAACTATCAAGACTGCAGCTGTAATGTTAAATAAATCTGCTCCTGAGTGCAATCTCTGATATTAGACAGAAAGGTGCAGGATGCCTTGCAGCCAGCCCTCAGTGCTTGCGACCACCAGAATTGTCTGGCTGCATCAGCACTGCATAACTCTTGGCTTGGGTCTCTGCTGTTTAGCAAATGCCCACTTTCCCTTTCGCACCAACTAAATAAAATATAAAGCTGTAGGTTCTCCCTTGAAGTTTTTAATAGGTGACATTAAACGATGGTATGGAGGGAAAACGGTAAACTGAAGCACTAGCGTCTGTGTGCATGTTGCTCACAAAAATGGAGCATTATCTGTCAGAGCAGTTTTCAGACGGAAAAACCCTTACCCTTTGGACTAGATTTGGAGGGATTAGAAACTGAGAAGGAAAGTGTGAGAAAGTACATACAAAAAGGCTGGGAGGCCAACATGGGAAGTTCAGGGGAACATTCAGGAGAAAAGAAGACCTAAACGCTTACCCTTTCCTCCAGATTTTTTTGGGGGAAGATAAAGATCATATTAATTCATATTTGCAGGCAAATTAACTTGAAGAATTTTTTTCCACGAATTTAAAAATCCTGGTCATATGGACAGTCAGGTAGATATTTTTTAAAAAGCTCTGGGATATAAACCATGCTTTGGATTTGTTTTAATTCACAGAGGTTATCAATCCCACCCAAGTGATAAATTTTTGTGATATGGCCTATTGGGCATTCCAGTGTCTTGAAAAGGAGTAGTCTGTAATTTACATTACTAGATCCAGACTCCATACAGATTTATCTCCAAAGTTCTCAGTGAGTTAGGCCACAGAAAACTGGCCAATTTCCTCTGTTCAAGCATGGGGCAGCCAAGATGATACCTGTCCTTGGGAAGAGGGTTCTGCTGAAATAAGCAGCAATGTCCTGCTGCAACGCAAAGAGGGAACTGAATCCTGTCATCATTGACTTTCTGCCACTTCTGTTTCCATCCTTACAGGGCCCGGATTCCACTGGGACTAGAAGCAAACCACAGCACAGCCAGAAGAGGCAGAACGAGAGAAATCTCTATATACAGATGGTCCTGCACAGACATATGTGTGGGCAAAGTGCTGGAGTGATGACATCCAGGCATGCTTGAAAACAGATCCCATCCCACTTTCTGTAAGTCCCCACAATGTGATTTCCCTTCCCTTGTGTTCAGTGAGCATGACGTGGAGAGAAAAAGAAGCACTCATGAGCACAAACCATGACACCAGTGAACTGTGAAAGTGGAGAATTTGTCCAGATGGAGAAAGAGCCCATTTGTCAAGGGCTCTTGAGTTTGTGGCCCAATGCAAACCTCACTCTCTGCTCTGCTTCTCAGAGCAGCAGCAGCAGCCTTGTAACCTGTCTAGCTAGAAGGAAATTCCAGGCCCAGTATCATCATGTCATTGTCATGCATACACCTTCAGGCCTCCTCCTTAGGTCCTCCACTCCCTTCACCCTGGACCAAGCTGACCAGGACTTCCTGGCCAGTTGCAATAACAGGACAATAAGCATGGCTGCAAGACTTCGGCCTCCATTTCAGGCCCATTGGTCTTCTTTTCTGCCCTGAGAGAAACAACTAAAGCAAACCTAGTTGGACCTTGTGGGAATCAACCAGAAAAGTTCAAGAAGGCATCTTGTTGGGGGTCAGTATGTATGGTGTAAAATTTAACCTTGGCAGCAGTGAATTTCAGTGCAGAAATGCAGCTGAGTTGGTGAGCTCCCATCTAAGTCTTTGAAGAAACACAACATTAAAGTCATCGTCACACAGTTCATGCTTTCACAATAGCCTCATTAGATTCCTTTAACCATGTAGCTATCCTAGAGCAGCCACACCAGGGATTTCATGGGCATTTTGAGGTGTTGTGTTCAACTGGGCATTCAGTTGGTAGATATCAAAACAGAATGTCCTGATCGATGGAATCTCCCCAGCAAATGGAGGGTGGTTTCTGAAAGATAAGTAGTTGCCTCCTTTGCACTAAGCTCGCCCACTCTTTCATGTGACTTTTCCTGAAGATTGACACCAATGGTATTAAACGTTCACCTCCTGCAGAAGTGTAGAGAATTCATTCACACAAGCAATTAGCAGGAGATCTCAAGATGGCACTGATCTCACCCTGTCCCTCCAACATTGTGTCATCAGCAGTTAGCCTGGAAGGAGGCTTGGCAAGTTTTCCTCTTGTCCTAAAGGAGCTTGATGCAGAAGAAGCAGGGGAGACAAAGACTGCCTATGGCAGCAGCCCACAGCTGTGACCAGGTAAGCCCACCTGTACTGTTTCTGATGCACAGCATGAAATTCATGGTCTTCTCACCCACAAGTGATCTGTGAGCCTCTTATGTGAGGTCCATAATGCCCATTTAAAAAGAGATCCCCTTGTCATCTCCCCCCCATTATCAGCCCTAGGAGGCTGGAGAGAGCTGAGCTGTTCAGCTTCTGCTCAGGTAGGAAATCTGCTTTTGTGGATCAATGTTTTCCCTATGATTCTCCACATGAAAGGCCACACGTATTGCAAGAGAAACGCAACCGCCATCAGCCACAAGTCCCTTCTGGAAGTGGAAGTGGCTGCCTTCTGCACTATGGGAGACTGTCCAGGTGTGGCTCCAGCTTGGCCAAGTACTGCCTTTATGAAGGTAAAGATGTGCGAGGTCTGTATAACTACAGTCCAATGACCTGCCACCTTTTGCAGTACCACACACAGCTTGTCCCAGTCCCACACAGCTGGATGAGTGTTTTTCTCAGCCAAGTATCTGCACTTCCAAGGGGTAGGAGTCCACCAAATCCCTCAGCAGCTTCCACTCTATCTCATTGTTAGGGTCAGATCCAGGAAGGAAGATTGAAGAGATACATGGAATCAAAGTAACTGTGCCACAGGCAAGAAACCACCCATCTGTCCTCCAGTATCTCACAGGCTGCCCAGACGTTCCTACATCCTTTAGGTTGTCATTGCCCTCAGTATCTTGCAGCCCCTGTGCTACCTTAGCCAAGGAAATTCCAAGGAGAACTGTTCCAGGAAATTGATTGTGTTATTAGGAGCTTTGCACCATGAAACAAGGAATGGAAAAATTGGGCAGCTGACAATACATTCTCACTCTATTAATCTGTGGGGATTGAGCACTTGTCAACTATTTTTTGCAAGACTTGCAGTTCCCTTTTTTGCAGCATGTGAGCTGTGAGGAAACCCAAGGATTATGGAGTCCACTTATGGACTGACAAGTTGGGTTGTCAGAGAAGATTTTGAATGCCCCAGTATACCAACTAAAGAGTGAATTGTCTGCCTCACAGGATGCATGGTGCTCTGGAATTTGGGTTTAAATTTTTGGCATCATGATTCTGCTGTTTCTGAGGATGCCTGCAAAGTGGGAAGGGTGAGACTCAATACAAAGAGCAATGAGTTCAGAGTAGAGCACAGAAGCTCTAGTCACCTTATCTCCAAAACTAAGCTAGTCCCACCATTAACTGCCTTCTGCTGAGCAGCCCCATGGATAGAGCATCTTACTATGAAGTGAAGTCTGTGTTCTTCACTCTCCTCAGCATGGGAAAGAGGTGCATACTCAGCATCCTTTCCTTGTCTCTGAGATCTTGTTCCTTTACGAGTAGGTAAGGATGTGTTCTGGGTGGATGCACTGTCCACAGCCGTGCCTTGAAGCTTGGCCACTGTGCAAGCAGGCACGCTGACCTTCTTTTGAGTTAAGTCCCCTTGGTGTGTCACTGGTTGTCTACAAATACGAGTGGTACCCATTACTAACAGAGTTGAAGAGGTGCTTTGCTGGGATACATTTGTGAGAATGCACTTTTTTTCCTTAGGCTGCTCTGTTATGTTTGGGTTAGGCCATTTGTAGTTCTCTACTAGGCTATGAGATCTTTGATCAGCTTTAACAGCCTTTTCTGCTAAATCACACCTCCAGAAGCATATTGAAGATTCCTTTCATCATCCTGAGAATTTTAGCTGAGAAGCTAAATATTCAAAATTTGTGACTTTTTCCATATTGTCTACATTGTAGCTTATGGTAAGATGAGCAATCAACTCTCACTTATCAGACAGGATGAGAGAGCCAGGTGGTGAGATAGATAAGATTGTGTTCTACAGAAGCCATAGGGAACACTGTGCAATCTGAGTTACGTGAACAAAGTGTCCATTCTGAAGAGATTACCAACAAATAACTGAATGCATTTAATGGTGTTCGAGGTTTTTAGGTGTGCTGTTGTCCAGGAGGAAAAGGTCTAGTTGAGTCCATATTAATACATCTGCATACACCAGATCCTGAGCAAATAACGCAAATTGAAACTGAGGATGAAGACTAGAGCATGATGCAGGTTCTTGTAAGGTATTGCAGACAGAAAGCTGATTTTGAACCAGGGTTACTTGCCCTAGTGGATTGCTGATGAGGCCACTAGGTGTTTCTGCAGAGACGTCCCAACAGCTTCTCATTTCTGAGAGTACAGGCAGCAGGGAAGAAATTATTCACCTTGAGGAGCAACTGTTCTGATTTCTTTTCCTGCCTTTAATTTCTGCAGGGTCTTTTTTTTTAGGATGCTGAGACACTGCCTTCATCTCTTTCATTTCCCCTGTGTCTGCTAAACTGTTTGGCATTATGCCCAGAAGAGTGAATGGCAGCCATTGCCTAAGCCCTCCTCTTAGGTATCAGTTGTTATTTGCAGGAATCTTTCAAAAAGGAAGTTGTTTCAGCATGGATTGCCTAAATTCACTTCCACCAGGCAATGAGTGTTCTCGTATTCTAGCAAAAAATATTTTGTTCAATGCCTTGATTTTGCCTTAAAAACATGTATGGCAATGTGAGACCTAGCTACTAAAAGACCACTTTCTAGTCTAATGCTTTCTGTTGCTAGATTCTGTAACTCAAAGAGAGAGGAATAGCATCATCCCCAGAATAAATGGCATTGATTCTGTTCTGGAATCAAGGTATTAACATATAGCACTTTCGAGGTAAAAAAAAAACCCAAACACCATCACCCCAAAACAGCAGAGGCTAGGATAGTGACAGACCCTTTCCTGTGAGATATAAAAATCATGCGGAATAGAGCTACACTTATGACTCTTCTAGAAAGAACAATGGTATAGGGTGGAGTCTGCAGTTCCCTGACTTGCTCATGATTTTCCCCAAAAAAACCTCTCAAATTGCTCTTTGCAGGATTTTTAGCTTAAAAGTTCTGTTGTTGGCCATGCTGTCATGGTAGGCCTGCCTAGACAGATCAGTTTGCTCTGCAGCCTGTGAGGGTCAGTCTGACAGAGAATGCCCAGCCTTCGCTGTAGCAGCATTTCTGCTGCCCTCTGTGTAAAATGAGAGCTCACAGGAACGTTACCACAGTACAAGCAGAAATGCCAGAACACTGCTCTGTAGCAAAACTACTCATCCCTACACTTCTGCTACGATGTGGCTGGGCACTGAACCGTGGAGATGGTAAGAGAACATTTTCCATTGTACAAGGTTATTTATCAATTCAGTGTAGATCTGCTAAGGCGCATGCTTTCAATGCTATGTGCAGAATGTGCTCAGTACATATGTTTGATGTGTCATCTGGTTAGGAAATGTGCCATTAAACTAACATTTCTGATAAAAGTGACTGAAGGAATGGGCTAAGCGAATTGCTGGAAGCGATATATGATTTCTCAGGAAGAACTACTGAGGATCATAACCAATGAGACTTAAAACCTGCAGGCTCAAAAGCAGTGTGGGCCATTGCTTTACCATGGCAAATGTAAGCAAAAATTTCTGCGTCTACATGTGAGCACTTGTGAAAACAAGTGGGTGTCACAGGCTGGCCGTGAAGGGGCTACAATGGCCTTGCTATCCCCTGTCCCTTCTGCTCTATTCGGAAAGTAATTTCTGCAGATCTTAATGCAATTCTGATTTACCTTTACTACATGTTAAGGAAAGTGAATGCGTCTGTCCTAGGGGGAACTTTGATGATAAATTTGTTGCTAAGTAGCTTCCAAAAGAGTGGCATTCTTGGAAGTCCTCAGAATGAGTTAACTGAACATGAGAGGCAAATAAAACCCACAATCTGGGATTACAGGATGGGCAGCTTTCAAATGTGCACCACAGGTGCACCATTACTCACGGTCCTGTCTCCACAGCTAACACCAGCGGAAGAGATCTGGGCAGTAGATTCTGGCCAAGGAGATGACATTCAGGATGCCCTTTCTATCACCCACCAAAGCAGCTGGGGGGCTCCTGTTACAGAGCAGGTGAGTGGGGTGGGCAAGCTGGGAGACCATTGGGTAGAAAAAGGTAATTGAAACAGCAAGTGGCTGGAAGGGGAGGAAGGAAGGGGAAGGAAAAGAAAGTAAGGAAGGAGCTTGGTATTAAACTCTGCAGGCCACGGTAGCATAAAATAAGCTGTACTTGTGAGATCAAAGGTCCATGTAGCTTAACCTTCTGTGTTTGAAAACAATGCCCAGGAAGGAGCAGCGTCTTGCCTAAGGCAACATAGAGTGGCACTTCTCTAAAACTCTCCCGACTCCCAGTAGTTTCTATTTGTGAAAGCCCTGAGCAGGATATGATGTCTGGGTATTTAATAGCTCATGGTGGATTTTAACTGATGAATTTGTCCAAACATTTTTTGAATCCATGAACTGTTCTCTGAATGTATGGCTTGTTACTGTTATCCTCTACTGAGGCTAACTCACAGAAAACAAACATCCACATACGCAGTTCAATTCACTTTCTTATTATCTTTGATTGAGCGTTACAAATATGTGTCTTCTTTACACTTCATCCAAATTTTCATATCAAGTCACAGATTTGAAGAATTAGCAATTAAAATGCAGGGAACATCTCCCAGGTACCAAGGTAGATTATGCTGTAGTTAATCTGCAGTACATATTTATGCTACGGCAGGATATTTTCCTTATAGCATTTTCAAGGGAAATTTTTTTCCAAACACTAAGGCCCCTGTCACTTCAGAGACTCCACCAAGCCTCCTATGCAAAATTAGCAAATAGATTTCCTTGGTGGTCAGACTAAACATTTCCTTAATTGCCCTCTGCATCCATCTGAGATGCCGAGGGAAGGATACAAGTCGCTGCTCCTCCTGAAGGACAAATCAGTTGTGTAAAGCAGAACAGCTCCAGCAGGACACAATGACAGCGACGTGTCACCAGATAGCCAGCAACCAGCATGTTTTACCTCTCAATCAGGACCGCGGCCTGAGAAAATACATGCTAAGTCTGCCTCAGCTCAAGATGCAGTGCCAACTTCACTCCATCACTGCTTTGCTGAGCAACACAGGCGTATGTTGCCTTCCTTCCAAATCAGTCCCTCAGGTCCCTCAGAGTGTCTGCTGCTCCTCTGAGAAGTGCCTCCAGGTGGCCAGTATCTCACAGGGTGCAAGATGTCAGAGCGGATCTGTCTCTTGACTGCATTGCTGTCTGCCGCATATATTTGCTAATCCTGGATTCACCCTTTAGTGCCCTGATATATGTATGTTGTCCGCAGTCCTCTCTGTGTTGAAACTCTGAATTCAAGAGAACTAATGCATGTAGACACAGGATAAAGAAAAGACCGCTTTGTAGGCCCTTTTCCTGCATGTCAGGGAGGTCATCCTCCCCCTCTGCTCTGCACTGGGGAGACTGCATCTGGAGCACTGGGTCCAGTTCTGGGCTCCCTGGTTCAAGAAGGACAGCAAGAGAGGGGACAGCAAAGGGCTACCAAGATGATGAGGGGACTGGAACATCTCTCTTGTGAAGAAAGGCTGAGGGATTTGGGTCTCTTCAGTCTGGAAAAAAGATGACTGAGGGGGGATCTTATCAACGCTTATAAATACTTCAAGGGTGGGTGTCAGGAGGATGGGGCCAGGCTCTTTTCAGTGGTGCCCAGTGACAGGACAAGGGGCAACGGGCACAAACTTGAGCATAGGAAGTTCCACCTAAACATGAGGAGGAACTTCTTTCCTTTGAGGGTGGCAGAGCCCTGGCACAGGCTGCCCAGAGAGATGGTGGAGTCTCCATCTCTGGAGACATTCCAAACCCACCTGGACACATTCCTGTGCAACCTGCTCTGGGTGACCCTGCTCTGGCAGGGGGTTGGACTAGATGATCTCCAGAGGTCCCTTCCAGCCCCCACCATTCTGTGATTCTGTAAGTCTATGTATGGCAGATTCATTGGTAAATTCATGAAGAATTCAGGTGTTGAATTTAATTTTATTTCCTCAAACTCTTTGTCAAGGAGTTTCTTCCTTTAATATAGAATACTTTCCAAAAATTTTATAACTGGAACACTTAGCTCAGGAGATATAGATGTCCCTCTAGTCCAGGAGTTCACAAATTTGAGATCCTCTGCAGTGGGGCTCTATTGGAACATATGCACTGTATCTATTTTAAACCTTCTCTCCGAGATGGTCCTTTATTGCCACTTTGGAGCAGTGTTTTCCCCATGATCGGTTAGCACTTGTCAGCTGATAGGCAGCCCAACTCCACAGGGTGCCAATGCAAAAGGCTATCATTCTGCAGTTATGGCAATAAATATATAAGAGGAGGCAATCTTTGGTTTCCCTCCCCTCGGTATGATATTTGGATCCTGATAATTTATCATAAGTTATGGCCTCCTCGAAGGAATAGTACTATTAGTTCAGCATGAAAGAAAGCCTGAGAATGCAAATTTTTTTCTGTATGTTCTAGCTATATGTGATGTATCTTGTTTAGGCTAGCATATTGCTATAGTTCATATTCCACCATTAGAGAGGTATTTTTTTACAAGTTAAAGAATTCTGAAAAAACGGTCTCACAATAGGTCCATAAAAATAACAAGACTTCTCATTTTCAAAGGGTGTTTACAGTGTTTCTTAAATTAAAGGCAAATTATTTCTTTATCAATTTTGAAAAATCAATGTTTTTATATACCTCAGAACACATTCCCCAAACTAACTTTGTTGCTCAGGGAAGGAAATAAACAGAACCCTAAAATGTGAACTCTGTCCAATCAGAAAAAAAGCTTTTAATAGATAAAGATTGTATTTCAGATATTAACACGTCTACACAATTTTGCTGGGTGTTACGAGACAAAGTGGGATATATACACCTTCTCAGAAATTATAGCACCTTTTTCAGGCAGGATCAGTAGCTGACTATGAAATGCAAAGATAAAAATAGACATGATGATCATCACAGTTTCAGTTGCAAGAAAGCTATTGATTTACTGGCTATTTTTCTATAAAAGTGCATATGATGCCATACATATCTAGACAGTCCTTGGGAGATGCTTGTCTAAAACAGATCCTTAAAAGCATAGGCTAAAGGAGATCATGCAACATTATAGACACTCTCTTCTACCATACAGTTTTTCTCATTCAAATATTTCCTTAATATTTACTCCGAATCCTTTTTATTTCAAATTAAAGTTATAGTACTGGCGATAGAACCCTCTGTGTCTCTTAATGGAAATCTTTTTCTTTTGACAAAATTATTTTCCTACTCCCATACCAAGTCTGTACTTTTCTCATCTCTTGACTTAAAAGATCAATTTCTATACATAGCTTTTTCTAAGTCATATTCTTTATACTGGTCATTCTGGCTCTTCCTTACTCTACAGAAAGAATTTTCTTTTTTCAGAAGAGGACTACAAAACGTGCTCTAATCAAAGTGCTGTAGACTGTCACTAAGATAACCCATTGCTGACGAAAGCAAACATACATATACTGCACCATAGAAAGAATACTTAAATTATTTTTTGCAATAATTCGATATACCATTTTGCAACTGTTTCACATTGTTGAGTGTCTAAAAACTTGTGCCCCCTATTCCTTTTCTCCCTGGCCCAGATGACAAACGCCATGCATTCTCTGTCTGATTTCATCTTCCAGAGTGCTTTGTTTCTTTTCATTAAATTTCCTTCTAAAATTTTTCCAATTTTCCAGAACTACTTTTAAGTCTGATCTCATTCCACCCTGCCAAAATGCTTGGATGCCCCCCTTCCCAAAAGACATAACATCAGTGTCTGCTTCTGTCAGCTCAGGGTCTTT
>VWZL01004759.1:34829-58983 GCA_013396915.1 Stercorarius parasiticus | reverse complement strand
GGCGTCGGCGCCTCCCGCCGGCCCGGGCTCCCCGCCGGGGAACAAAGGCGGCGGGGAGCGGCCAGCGGGAGGAAGCCCCGCACTCCCCGCCGGAGCGGGCGGGCGATGATCTCAGGGGCTAAATATGGAGCTTCGCTTCGTCCCGGCGGGGTGGTGGGGCGGTCTGAGCTGTTCCCGGGCCTCCGGGCAGTGGCGACTCTGCCGGGAACACCTGCGGGAGGGGAGGGAGCGGGGGGACACCTCTGGATACGGTCACTGCTGCTGCCTTGTTCTAAGTTCTGTCTTCCAGTAACTCCGGTGTCACCGGCTGCGCCTGTCACCGCACGGTGCTCTGCGCCCCGTGACAGATGTGCTCGCACACTCCTTCCCAGTAACGCAGGGATACAATGGTTAGGAATTGGGCATCTTGCAATCCTTCAGTAGGAACCGCTAAGCTGTGTGGATGATCGCATCTTTCTTTCCCCGTTTTTTTTGTTTTTGTTTTTGTTTTTTTTTTCTTAATGGAATACATTTTAAAAATAAAATGGCTTTAATAAAGAAAGAGGAACTGGGGATGGAAAGGGCTTCTTTGTTCTGTCTTCTCCAGAACGTTACAAGTCTAAGAGCTCAGGACAAGAGCAGCAGAAATACATGCAACATGGTGACTGGTGAGTCCAGATTGTCCACATGCTGCAAGTTGTGTGTGTGTTTTCAGTAACCTCAGTCTAAGTTTTATGAACTAACCGTATGTGCTTATGATCTTCAAAGAGTTTCTTCAACCTATTTCCTGGGAAAAAATGCAGTGTTGATGAACAGGGAGGAATTACCTCCCTTTATTGCAGAAAGCTTATTGCCCGGATGCTCTTTTTTATTTTAAAATGGAGTATTAAAAACATGCTGCCGAGATCTAGTGAGGATGGGTGTTTGCTGTTTCTAATGAGTGTCTATGGGATAAATGGAATGTGTAAATTAGTATGTCTTAATAACTAACGGTAAAAGTGGCAACTGCAGCAGCAAGCTGTGTATGTTGCCCTACAAAAGCCTGTTGAACGTACACTTGAGCCTTAAAGAGATTTTCTGTCACAAATGCAGGTGGGTTTAGTTTTAATAAATAACATTTCTGGGAGTACAGCATTACTTTCCTGACTCTTCATCTGGACCTGGTACCTCTACTGCTGCAGAGGGTTTTGTAAAGTGCATTTTTGATGAGTTCAATGCTTTTAGTTAAATTACCCTAAAGCAGGCTTCAAACTGACAGGTTCAACTCTGGGAGAAACTTGGTCCAGACCGCACTGTCACCTGAGGTCTCTTTATCTCCTTTCTGATTGTCAGAGTTGCAGAGCTGTAGAGAAAGCCAAAAGAAGATCCTGCTGCTGTTCCAGAGCAGGAACAAATACCACGTGTTGCAGAGGTTCTGGTCTATGGTTGGGCCATCGAGTGCTGCAGTGGCTCACATGAGCATTTCACTGTTTTAGGAGTCAGTGGTTCTCAGTGTAGTAACTTCAAGCAAATGTAAAGGAAGATTGTTGCATGCTAGGAGAGAGAGAGGGATTCCTTCAGACAGCTTGTGACAGAGGAATATTTGGTAGCAGGGGAAGGCTGGCGTAGTAGGCTCTTGATTTTGATGCTAAAAAGAACCAATTAAGATGGAGCAGCCTAGCAGGGTCAAGGACTTGTATCTAAGAAATTAATGCTGTGTTTATTCCGTTTCCTTGTGGTTGGAAGAAGTAGGTGATGATTTGGTGGTGGACCTCTTTTTGATCTTTGTGCCTGCTGCTTATGCATCTGGGTTTCTGGTGGCTTCTGGTCTCTGCTGCACAGGAGCACGATGTACCTGTGAGCAGCTCTTGACAGAACAGTTGGCGTTCCAGAAGTAAAAGCGAGGGCTAACGGATAGCTGCTGTTGAAAACAGTGCCCCTGCTGACCTCCCCATTCTCTCCCTTGACAAGATTAACAGAAGGTGAATAACTATTCCCTGAGCTGTTCCAACGTAATAAGCACCAATGCAGGAGCAAGGAAGAAGGCAGAACCTTTACTGAGAGGTGAGTCTATCCTGTTCAGCAGCAGCTAGCTGTCAAAGAGCAAATAATCTCAAAGAGCACCTGTAGTGTTCATGTCTGGGTTCCCAGCGTAGCATCCTTGAGGCTTATTCCTCAGAAGAGTCTTCCCTCTCAAAGCTGTGTCCACTAGCACACCTCAAAGCAGATGTGCAAAATGATTGTGCTCTTCTGAAAGCCTCACTGTAGTACTGAAGCCAAATAATTGCGCGTTCCAAGTAGCAAATCAGGACAAGTTAATCGCTCAAAATCTGTTTTCTGGCTTCCAGGTGTGTAATGTAGCATCTTACAATTAGATGGAAGATGCATTTGAGTGTGCCTGGTGTAGGTCAATGAGGATGCATTAGCAACGTTGTTCTCCATCGGTTCCAGCTTGGATGTACGGTACCTGGGAAAGGGTTGACAATGTGTCCTGTGGTGGTGTAGAGTATTGACCGCGCAGTCAGTACTGCCGCCCCTTCGGTGGGGAAAGGTGAGGGTTGAGCTTGCAGGGGTATCTAGTTTGTGCTTGCGTGACTCCTGCAGGAAACCTCACTCAGCAGCTAAGTGAATAGTCTTACTGGTTCTATCACGCACAGCTGGCTTGAAAATGTGTCAGATCAGAATCTCTGAAAGGCAGGAGAATTATGTTTCTGTCCCGCTCTGAGTTCTATGGGACCTTCTGTATGCTGATTTTTACAGAGTTGTTGTGTTTACTAAGTGAACACCATTAGCTGCCGCTTTTTACTAAGCGTTGATGCATGGTTTAGGAATATTTTCTAAAGTAATCTCATACAGCAACAAATGTTGCTTAATAACTCCAGAAACTGTAGATACAGCACAGGTTGCCTCATGTGTATTCCCCTTACCTTTGATTTTCATTCTTTCTCCTGTGAGCCTGGTCCAGTGCACTAGCCATGAACCTCCTCTGTGTAAACAAAAACTTCTGTGTGTTTAGACTGCTGTCACGTAACAGTAAAGAGTGGTTAGAATTTGCTCTAGCTCCCACTGATTTTGGTGGGAATTGGAGTTGGACTTGTGGAATATGCTTGGGTGCCGCTGGGGGACTAGAACTAGCTCCTGTTTTCGCACAGGCTGTTGCAGTCTTATGTTCAACCACTTGTTCTGTCTTGGTTCCACTTCATTAAATCACGGTAAAATTATAAATATGGTTCTACTTTTTGTACCTGCTCTCTTCAGAACTGCAGTCATAATATACATATAGTGATGTTGGTCCCTTATTCTGCCTTTCCGCAGCTTGATGTAGTGGTACTGAATTGTCACTTCTAGTCCTAATCTTGTGCTGTTTCTCATCTCTTTCATGACCATCTCAGTATCTAGTAGCGTTATAGCTCAAATCTATTTATACTTTATGAAGACTAATTAGTGCCTTAGAAACAACCAGTATACTCGCTGCAGAACAATTTGTGGGTTTAAACAAGATAAGTCAATAAGAGAAGAACGCTGTCAGAGTATACCCTAGAGCTGTCTAATGTTCTCAGGTGGAGTAATCTTTTTTGTTGTTTTTTTTTTCCTTGCTCTCACTTCCTCCCTGATCATCTGATTTCTTTTTCTCTTTCTCTCGTCTTCATACATGGCATGTTTCATGTTAACCTCTTCCTATATTAAAAGGATATCAATAACTGATGCCGCTGTTGCCTTTGTAATTTCCAGAGCTCTGCTTCTCCATGTGTATAGTGCCCTGTTTGAGGAATCTCTTGATTCCAGCACTCTCCTTTTGCTTGCTATGCTTGAATCGATAAGGCTGTCCTAGTCCTAATAGCAGTGGGCTGAATGCTGCATCTGATCCTCTTCCGTTGTGCTTCCCATTAGCTGCCTAGAATAGAATTGCATGGCCTGGTAAAACATACTGCTCGGTTCTCCCACCTCTGTGGCTGCAAAGCAGGGCCACAGATATTGATTTCTAAGCTTCTCTCACTAATACTGCATGCTGCAAACAAATGAAATGTGTGACTTGATTTCGTCTGTTATGGGACTCGCCTGGTCTGGGTGAAGTACGATGCTACAAGACTTTACATGGCAGTGAGCTCTTCAAATAGTACCACAGTTACACCTGGTTATTGTTCAGACTTCCCTGAGCTGCTAAGGGTTAATCTCAGAAATGTGTAGTAGCACAAGATGCCTCATAAAACCAAAGCATCTGTCTCGGGCATCTGGCTGTGCATGTTTGCTAGTTTTCATATGGTACTCGGTATGAGAAATTAGTTACTGGAATTGGGAAGATCCTGGCACCAAAGGAGAGCTGTAGTTAAGACTTTAACTTTCTCTTTCCTTAAGGAACCCTAAGGACCTTGCAATATGAATAATTCTCTGGAGAACACCATTTCCTTTGAAGAATACATCCGTGTGAAGGCGCGATCGATCCCCCAGCACAGGATGAAGGAGTTTCTGGACTCCCTTGCTTCCAAGGGGCCGGAAGCTCTGCAGGAGTTTCAGCAGACGGCCACCACCACCATGGTGTATCAGCAGGGTGGCAACTGCATTTACACAGACAGCACAGAGGTGGCTGGGTCTTTGCTTGAACTTGCTTGTCCTGTGACAACCAGTGTCCAGCAGCAAACTCAGCCAGAGCAGCAGATACAGGTTCAGCAACCCCAGCAAGTCCAGGTAAGCATCTTAAATCATCTCTAAATGTATATATGACTTGCTAACCCATGGAGCAGTGTTCAGAGCCAGCTACTGTCTAACCTGAAACCACAGGCAAGCACTTAAGAAGCAGGGCCAATTAACTTTATATAGAACAGCACTATTTCCCTTTCATTTAAGGAATTTGGTAGTAAATTTCTCTCTTGACTGTGCCTTCATTGAGCCCTGCTGTAGGAGGAGTAGCATACATAGCAATGTAGTGCTGTAACCTATTGGAGAAATGGTTGACAGTTCTGGCGTGTGCACAGCTCCCTGACGCCTTGCACTCCTGTGTGAAGCTGCTATAAATACCACCTCCCTCTGCCGGTCTTGCTTTATCTGGTTGTTCAGGGTGGCCTTCAGGGTTTGTTTTTTTTAATGGAATCAATACTCTTCAAATGCTTTTGCTTGAATGTTCCAAAAGTTGTAGTTCTTGAACTGGCTTTTAAGTCAGGGGGAAATGCAGGGGAGTCAATTTATGATATAAACCAGGGGAAGGTACCTTTCAGGAAAGGAACTCTAAAAGATGCATTTATGCCAAGGTACATTATCCCTTTGCACAGTGGAAGGAGTCTTCTCTTTTTTTTTTTTTTAATAGGTATTACAGTAATTTTTATTAAGTATTAAATGAGCAAATCCAGCACCAGAGGGGGAAGAACCCCCAAACATATAACTTAGGATAACTGCTTTGGTCCTCAAACACATTTTGTAACTTGAAGAGTTTATAGATGGCAGGGCATTTGCTAAGTTTTTCTTACGATATGTCTCCAAACAGCTGAACTCTGTCTATAGCTGTAATTCTGATACACTTCAGATATGAATCTTTCTGCCTTCTGTAGCATGAATGTAAAGTTGCGAGCTCCCTTATTTTGCAACAAATGAGGGTATGGAGAGACAAATGACTGGAGATAAGGTAGCACAAACTTGCTGCAGTGCAGTAGACTTGTGCTAACAGCTCACTTGAATGCTTTTATCCTACAGCAAAGACAAACTTGCCTTTTTCACTGGGAAGCTCGTCTCCAATTACTCTCTCCATTGAGTAAATGAATGCTTAACGGGGACTTCTGTAACCTGTTGCCCTACAGTAACTTGTGTCGAAAGGCTTTTGAAGAATAAAAGCCTCTAGTCTCAGAGACATGACTTGGATCTCTGCGTGAGTCTATTAAAACTGATTAAGGGTGCTTTTCGTTCTGCCAGCTAGCTCATTTTTTTGGGAGATGTTTCATTTTTCAGTAGAAGAACTAAGAGGGTCAACTTTTTTGGGTGCCTCAGCATTGGAGATATGGAAGGCCCCCCCAGACCAATTCTAGAAGTCAGAAGGAATCTCTTCTTCCCCCCCTGCCTTTCTATTTTTTCCTGCTGCTGCCTTCTTTCAGAACTAGTCAAAGTTCAGGCTTGACCCTTGCAAGTCTTCTAGTAACAGAGATAGAGAGGGAGGTCATATATCATATGCTCCAGAGAAAAATAATCTCCTGACCTTCTTGAAAATAACCATAGAGTTGCTGCCAGAGACCTGTTCCTGTTTTTAAACTGTGAATGCTCTGCACCCTGAACGTGAAAAATATCTGATGAAAGTCAAGATTTCAGCAGCTTTCCTAAAGAATGTTGTCTACTCTCTTCCCCCTTGTTTTTGATGTGACTCCACTTTGAAATATCTGGTTTCACATCTGTCAGTACAGATCATAATTACTGTTTGTGCTGCCTACCCTGCTGCTCACTTTAGGATGTTACAAACCCCTGGAACACTTAGGTGGCACATCTGGTAGTAGATACAGCTGCAGCTCTTGTGCATTAGCAGTGCAACTGGATTCATGTGTATTTGAAGAGCTAGCTCAGAATTATCTTGAAGGTTTTTTTGCAAGGAATGGGGTGGAGAGGAATATCTTTACCCCTTTGCAAGAGTGTTTTTCTGCCTTTCAGGATTTCTTATCGAGACATGATTTACATTAAACCCATGATTTAGCGTTCACCTGTCTCAGGACTCTCACTGTGGCAGCCGTAGCAGAGCATGGTGTCTGAACAAAGCTGGATTTTGTTGTGCCTCTGGGGTTGACAGTGTTCCACTAGAGCAGTGCACCTGATCCAGCTGGCTCGCTTTGCTAAAATACTGTTGTGTTCTATTATGAGAAATTTTGGTCATCCACTGAAGCCTCTTAGCTTTTGATCAAACTTATGTCATCCCAGTACTTGACTTGATAATCTGTTTAGTTCTTGCTAATCCAATTGCAAATCAGTGGAAGACCCTTTGAGTGGCTACACTTATGTCTGGCAGTGTGACAATGGTGCTGAAGGTGACTAATAATATGACCAGTCAGATGACCTCACGGTTGCAAGTGCTGATGACAACCTTACGATCATAAGGATAGACAGACGGCGCTCAGGTTTCATCCTAGATTTTTACTTGCTGTGAACAACCAAAGACAGTGCGTGACTGCTTGCTGCTTTTATTTATCCTAGCAAAATAAATTTCCTGTTTGAAGAAGTTGCCACCTTAGGGGTTTCTTGCCTAAAAGATTCAACAAACTGTTGCCAAATGTTTATTTTAAAGGCTGAGTGGATGCAACTGTTGAGTTATATACTAGTCAGTGCTACAGTACAAGTGTCTTGGAGCTCCTTCCATGCTCAGTATCACAGCGATGGCATGAGCGATCTTAAGGAAGAGTTTAGTATGTCCAGTTGTCATACTCTGTGCTGCATCAGGGAGCATCTGGAAGGGGCTGTGTTTTCGCCAGTCAAGTAAGTTTTATTGGCTCTGCCTTTGCTAAAACTGTTGCTAGTTGGTCTGGTGCATTAAGGCCATGGAATTGATAATGCCAGTGAGAAGAGGTGTTAGCACTGGCTTGCTTACTGAATATGCTATTTCTGCAGAGGTCAGCGCACCTCTTGAGCCTTTTCCTCTTCCGCAAGATGATTTAACTGAAATAATATCAGAGGACAGAAAGTATCTTTGCTTAGGATACATGTAGTGCATGTGGGGAAGATCCTCAGTTTCAACTTTTTATTAAGACAGAGTCTGATGGGGAGGTGGCGAGAGCTTTTGGACAGGGCTTGAGGGGAGGATGCTACAGGTGAGCAATATCCCAGAGCTGTATAGGGAATGGTTAAATGCCTGTGTAAAATGCCTTTCAGTTAAGGCTTGTGCCTTTCTAATTGCTCAGTTCTGTATACGTTTACTGTTCAGCTTTTTCAGTCTTCTTCCAGTCTATTCTGTGACTTCAGACCGTTGTAGGAAGCTGGGCATTATTAATGACATAAGGCATGGAAAGATGTCTTTAAGTAGCTCAGAAGAAAATCTTATCTGTGGCTCTGCATAAAATGCATCTTTCCTTCACTTCTGATGGATGCAGCTTCCCCCTGCCTCAGTCTTGGTTTTGAAGTTTAGCCTGAAGGTAGAGCTCCTATTCGCTTACCTTCAAAAAGCATCCGAATAAGATATTAGTGTAGCAGCTCATTTGCTAGGGCTGAGTGCGCCACTTCAAAGAATGGCTATAGTCAAGAGCGGTGTTTTCAAGGCAGCAGCTTCTTGTGTATGGAAGTAGGTTCCTCTTTGAGAGGTAAGCTGTTTTGTTTTCCCCGGTCCACGTGTTTTAACCGTCTTAGGCGTAAATCCTGCCCTAGTGTACAGCTTGACAATGTAATCTTGATACTGTAACGGTTCAAACACACACAAGGCCTAATTTGGCCCATGGAATTCTGTCTCTGATGTTGATGAATGAGCAGAGGAAAAACCTGCAGTGAGAATCTGTCTGGCAGTTGTTCTGAAAAGCTGACTTGTACACTCCCGTAGACCTTGTTTACTTAGATAGATAGCAAAGGACTTCCTGTAAAGTAGTTGAATAACAAGTTCCAACATTTCCTGCTACTTCAGCGATCAGTCTTTTCACCTACTCTGTATACTTCAGGTCTGTTTTGTACTTGTATGTATGCTTTCTGGTGTAATGTTAGAAGGAACTCTTTATTGCAGTGTTAGTTTTTAATGCTGGAGTAGCTTTAGCTTAGGATGATTATTGAAAGGAGTGTATTTTAAGCCTTCTTCCCTTAAATTGGGGTAAAAAATAATTAGGAGATTGCTCTTCTCCTGCGCTCACTAACTTTTTGACCAAGTGCTTGACTTCTTTCGGCTTGCTCAGGTGTGGAAGCTTGAGGTGCACCCACATTACTTCTAGGGGGGATTTGGAGCATACTTTCCACAGCAGGTTTGCCACTGCCCCCACTTACCTCTCATAGGTTTGGAGCCTGTCATTTGGGATTCCCTTCAGATGAAACTAAGCTGTAAGATGCATCTTGTTGTTTCTAGGTGTTTGTCTAGCTTGGTTAGTGGGCAAGACTGGGCCTAAGTTTGAAAAGGTCTTCTGGAATGTTTGGTGTGGACATGTTAGTAGGTCTTCAGTCCTGCTTTGAAGGTCTGCTCTTGGTGTATCCTACTACTTGCTAGTGTAAACATAGCGTCCGAAACCAAGATGTGTTTGTGAAAAGAGGCATTTGAGAGCCTGTCAGGTGCTCTAGGGCAAGCTAGCTATCAGAAAATCCATGCAGGCAAGAGTTGATATGTGTGCTTATTTGGAGTTAGGTTTTAGGAAATAGTAGATAATCCAGTCAGTCCACAGATGAGATTTTATTTGCTTGGGAATTCTTTCCACTTAATTGTTTCAGAACTGCAGTTCTGCAGTCTGATTTCTCGTTGGACAGAGAATCTACACAGGGCAGCCGCGTTATGAGTCCTACATGAAAGTTTGTTGGAGTTAGTCTGTCAACCATGAGGAAAAAAAACTTTTGGAAACCAGGCTTCAGCTGTTCTCGTGCTCATGGAGTTACTTATTTTCTCTTTTTGTGTGCTCAGAATACATTTTTGAGCCTAATGTGACAGAAGATTTCTTTTAGGGGAATCTTAAAAATTGAGTTCTGCCCTCCTGTTACGATACAGGGCTGACTTGCAATGCTTTTGATTCTCCAGTCAGCTAGTACTTGGTCCAACTTCTCGCTATTTTATGGTAAAAAGGCATTTCTTTGTGTGATGGTAGCCTGCTGGGAAGTGATTCTTTTCATGCTGTTAGATCCAAACTTCTGGCAATAAACAGTTTTTCAGTACTGGTAACTTGGCATGTTCCTCTCTTGCACCAGTATAACCCAGGAATTCCCAGCATAACATGTTCTCGCTTTAATCTTCAGCATAAGGTGAAGATTTAAAGTCTTCCCTGTTGGTCTTGGCCTGTGAATTTAAAGCATTCCTCTTTGTACAGAGTCTTTTAAAAAGTCAGCCTCTGACGATGTTTAGTGTAATTCTTTGTCCTTTTTTTTTTCCTCAGATAGCGAGTTAGACAATGAGGTCAATGTAAGAAGCTCTGGTCTCAGACCGGGTTGGAGTCTGTAAATCTGGAATGAATGTTTGTAGCACTCCCGGGTACAACCTACTTGAAAATAGGGAGGGATCTACTGCAAAATATGGTTGTTAAAAATGGATGTGTAATTCACAAGGGATGCATAATGTGTGGTAGGTAGAGCTCCAGTATTCTTTTAAATAGGAGCAGTCTCTAGTCAGAAGCGTGATGTCTGCAGTTTGCAGTGTGGAGAACTTCTAGTGGTTCTGCAGTCTGACTACTTCATCTCATTCGGGTCTGGACTCATTTTTTTTTTTTTTTGGGTGTTAACAATAACACTGTGTGAACTCTAAAGCAGTAGCAAGACATGCTAGTTGTATAGGGGGTAGGATTTAGTCCTGGGGGAGTATCGTAGGGCCTCAGGTCATGATTGTTCATCTGCTGAAAGCGATGGAAGTTGCCTGTGACTTTGAGACACAGTAGGCTCTAAAATGGTTAATGGTTCAAAGCTGTGCCAGGGGAGGTTTAGACTAGACATTAGGAAGCATTTATTTAACAACAAATACCCAAACAAGCTTCCTAGAGAGGTGGTCGATGCCCCAAGCCTGTCAGTGTTTAAGAGGCACTTGGAGAATGCACTTAATAACACGCTTTAGCTTATGGTCAGCCCTGAAGTGGTCACACTGTTGAACTAGGTGATCATTGTAGGTCCCTTCCAACTGAAATAGTCTATAAAAGCGGGAGGAAGAAAATGCTGTCTTGTCAGGTCTGTTCTTAGACCATGCCTTTTTTGCTGACAATACCTCTTGCTTAAACCTATTCCATTACCTTTCTAATTGCACTTATGTGATAAAATTGTTTCAGCGCAGGAACAGACTTTCAATTCTTACTGCTAAAAAAGAAAAGAAATATAGTCTTGTGTATGTTACAGCAGTAACACAAACTGTAATGTAAAATTTTGTATGGATAGGAGGTGGGGGTACTTTTAGGGTGTTCTTGGTCAACCTGTGCAGATTCTGAAAACACAGTGCAGAAGTACAGGATAAACAACACATTCACTTCTTTCTGTGATGTGATTTTGAGTCCCAGCAGGTAAAGCAAATGTTTCTTCTGTGAAACTGAAAATGTAATAGTGCAATAATGCATTTTAGTTTGCCCAGTCTTGGACCTTTGCCTTACAGGTGGGCTAAATTAGTGGTTTTTAAAGTCAGGTATTTGGGAGAATATTTGCATTAGAGGTGTAATTGAAACTGTCTTTCTTAAACTGAATTCTTAACTGGGATCTGTGCTTGGGCCAAGGCCATACTCATGCTGTAGGGCAGTATGATAAGAGTATCAAACAGAACCAAAGAAGTGTCCCATAGGTGACCTAATCTTTTTCAATTAACTGCCTGATCAAATCACTCATTGATGCAGCTTTTTAAACTGTCATGGTGACACAAGGTCATATGTTTCTTGTTACCGTGCAGGAAATTATTATAGAAGGTCCACGTCATCTGGATTACAGTACAATGCATATAGCTCCCAGCAGGAACCTGTAAAATTCCCTATTCTTCCTGGAAATAGAATTAGTTCTTAACAGGAGGTGGCTTATAAAACTGGTCTGCAAGTGGTGCATTTTGCTACCCCAGTCTTTTCCTTAGCAACTCTTAATTGACTGCAAATGAATCCTTAACGTTTTTAAAGACTTCTTAGAGGTGATGTTGGGAAGTGAGATTTCGTGCATCTGCACAATGCAGACCTGCGTGGTAGTTCTTGGTGTTGTCCGGCTGTCAGGTGTGGCGTCTCTGTGCAAATGCTACATTAGCTTGACTGACTCAAGAAAGTGACGTAGAAAAGGGTCAGAGAACATAATGAGTAGGAAGACGTAGTTTTGCAGCTGAATAAATCTGCGTTGGCTCCAAACTTCATATGGCCCTCATAGGTGCCGGTAACAAAGCTCTATATCTCTCCATTGGATTTGAAAGGAAAGGTTGAGGACAAGGCAAATGCAACAAAGTGGCTGTGTAAATGTGCGGGACAAAGCGGTGAAGTGTCTGGATGAGGAGTGCAGACCTCACTTGGTGCCCTGGGAGTGAAGATGCCAGCTGGGTTGGGTTCGACGTCTGGAACGTGAAGTTGCTGAGACCTGAACTTTGTGTTGGGGGCTACCTCTGATTCCTAGCTTTAAGTCTGCTCCTGGACTGCTGCTAAATAGTGTGACAGGCCTTGGTCAAACGAGCATTGATGTGAGAGGGTGTGATTTATGTATTTTTTTCCTTAAAATAAAAGGAACTGTGTTTGAATCCAAGTCTTAACATATTTTGTCCATGTTATTCAGTATTGTGTAAGTGCATGAGCTAGAAAATACAACTGAATAATTTGTACAATAAATGGAATTAAATGGAATCAGTAAATAAAGAGAAAAGAATTCCTTAGAATTGGAATAAGTAAATAAAGAAAAAAGAATTAAAAGGTTTTAGTTATCACTGCCAAAGAAATACTTCTGAAGTTTAAAAAACAAATGCTGCAGTGTTGCCCCTTAGCACATGACCGATTCAGGCTGAACTGGCAACTTTCTGTGTTGACACCTGCTTGTGTAGTGTTACTGTTAGCGATTGGTTTCAAAATAATATTTCTGTTCTTTAAGTGGAAAGAGCCAAGTGCTGGTTTCAACTTACCCGTATTTCTTACTGCCTGTCACTGGCAGGTGATCCTGCAGCCATTTGGGGGACTGGGGTTGAAAGCAGTAAAACAATCTTTAGAGCACAGTAAGAATGAGGAAAGCTCCTGCATTTTGTAGCAAGATGTTATCAGAATTGTACTGTGTGTGACCTTAAAGTCTTGCTATTGCAAGGCCTATGCTGAAATAACGTTTTAGCAATGCAGATAGCTCTGAGGACTCTTTTGGCTTCCAAGGATGCAATCTGTTGGCTTGAGCCCACAGAGCTTTGAGGATGGAGATGCAACTCACGCGATGTTCTGTCTGTGCTGAGAAGTGTAGTCATGTGCAATGCTGAGCAAATACATCATCTACGGTATTGCTGTTGTCAACCAGGCACTTCTAGAGTAACTTGGTTTCATTTTCCTGAGATCTTTACTAATGGATTAATATATGGAATCATAAAACCCAGCATAAAAGATCTGGAGTGTACACCTCCAGTGATGGATCATCTCTGTTGGTGGCCCCTCGTTGAATTGCTGACACTTGCTGATCATTAACTGCTGAATTGGTGTCATTGCAGGTCCAGGTCCAGCAGTCACCGCAGCAGGTCTCTGCCCAGCAGCTCTCTCCGCAGCTCACTGTCCATCAGGCTTTGGAGCAACCAATACAGGTCCAAGTGCAGATCCAAGGCCAGGCGCAGCAGCAGGCGTCCCAGACAATACAGAGTCAATCTCTTCAGAGCCCCAGCCCATCTCAGCTGCAGGCAGCTCAGATCCAAGTGCAGCATGTGCAGACTGCCCAGCAGATCCAGGCTGCGGAGATACAGGAGGAACACATACAACACCAGCAGATCCAGGCCCAGCTTGTGGCAGGACAGGCCATTACTGGTGGCCAGCAGATACAGATCCAAACGGTTGGGGCACTGTCACCTCCACCTTCTCAACAAGGCTCTCCACGAGAGGGAGAGCGGCGGATCAGCACTGCTAGTGTCCTTCAGCCGGTGAAGAAACGTAAAGTGGATATGCCTATTACTGTATCGTATGCTATTTCAGGGCAGCCAGTTGCCACAGTGCTGGCCATTCCTCAGGGCCAGCAGCAAAGTTATGTCTCTTTAAGGCCAGACTTGTTAACAGTGGACAGTGCCCACCTGTATAGTGCCACTGGGACCATTACTAGCCCCACTGGAGAGACTTGGACCATCCCCGTTTACTCTGCTCAGCCACGTGGTGACCTTCAGCAGCAGAACATAACCCACATTGCCATCCCTCAGGAGGCCTACAATGCCGTCCACGTCAGTGGCTCGCCAACGACACTGGCTACCGTGAAGCTGGAAGATGACAAGGATAAGATGGTGGGAAGTACTTCAGTAGTGAAGAACTCTCACGAGGAAGTGGTGCAGACTCTTGCAAATTCGCTCTTTCCAGCGCAGTTTATGAACGGCAACATCCACATTCCAGTGGCAGTGCAGGCTGTGGCAGGGACGTACCAGAATACAGCACAGACAGTGCACATATGGGACCCGCAGCAGCAACAGCAGCAGCCCACACCCCAGGAGCCGGGGCAGCAGCAGCAGCAGCTACAAGTCACTTGCTCAGTAAGTTAAAACTGCTTCTCAGTCTCAGTCTGTGATTAACAACTTGCAAATGTTGAGGAGGAGGAGGATTTCAGCAGACAGCTGGTATCTAGGAAGCAGAGATGTGTCTGTCCGGGTAGCCTGGGTGTGAGGTAGGGCATTTGACTCCTGATAGGTGTAGCACTGCAATGTGTTGATGTTGGTACATAATTAAAAGATTCAAAACTTCCCCAAAAGACAGTGCAGTCTTCATCTTCATAATATAAATTAATAGATAGATGTTGTGTAAATTAACAGATACGTGCTCATTGCTAGCTTCTTCATGGCAGGTATTCCAAGGTCTGCAGTCTTCTCCTGAGCTGTTCCAGGGCTTGCAGTGGACAGGCAGGGATGATTGCAGCAAAGCAAGGTGCACAAATATACTGGTCACCTGGTTATCAGTTACTTTGTGTTATGCAGCAGATCCAGAGCCCAGGGAAAGTTGTCGAAATCTGTCTAGCTGTGAGCAGACTTCATGGATCAGGTTACCTTTCTGTAATGCCAGGTCCTGCTTCTGGTAAATGCCTGGTGCAAGAGCACAGTAACGAGCAGTGGCAAGTAAGCATCTCTTCATAGTGCTTGGCAAATGTGGCAGCCAAATTTAATGTGTTTTTTTTTTTTTAAAAGGCTTTTGCTAACTTTAAGCCATAGATTATTTTGAATTGGGTTTTAAAACTTGAGTAACTAGGGCTACTAACGGCCTCTCTTATATGTGCAAATGGATGTAATTTATCTTTTATTACCAGAAAGTGAAAAGTGATTGATCTGTCAGAGCCTGTTTTTGCTGAATGGAATGAGGGCAAAAATATCCAAGTCTGCTAGCATAAATGTTGTTATAAATTCTTTCCAGTTTATAAATAACACTGTTGGCTTTATAAAGGCATATGTGCCCTCTACTTCATCAGTAAGTGCTAAGAGAAGGATTACTTTCATGTAGTCATGTCTGATTGTTTCTGAGTTTGAATGTGGGCTATAGCCCACCGAGGTCTTCACTGAAAAGGGTTCCCTGCATCTCTAGATAACTTGCAGGTGCTGGATGCCCTCTTTTATAAAGCTGTACTTCAAGCGACAGCTTATGGGTCTTTGTAACACATGGGATTTTGTTTGGTTGTGTCTTTTTTTTTTGTTTTGTTATGTTCAAAGAGCATTCTGTAGCTCATCTTCTCCCTGTAATGATACTTAGGAGATCACATCATCGCTTGCAGCTGCTTGAACAAACTAAGTTGATAGAACTTTTTGCCTTTCTGCTAAACAGGATTTTTAGATTTATTCAAGGGTCTTTTAAGAGCATGAGCCGCATTCTTGGGATCCTTTCCAAGGTATTAGCCCCGTAATTTCTTTAATGGTTAATTGTAAAGCTTCTACTAACAGCACAGTGGTCTGCAATTCTTGGGTATCAGACAGTTTTCTGATGCAAATTCTCTGGAGTACTGGGTGTTGCATAAACCCCTAAATACAGAGGCAGGTCCATGAGGGCTGTTTTACCTCAAGGACAGGCTGCATTCTTTCTTTAAGAGGGCAATAAAGCTACTGTAGGTGAACATCAAACTCTTGGGGGTTGTCCCTCTCACAACTGTGAGGCTGAGAAGGATTTTGCCTGCTTGTCCTCTGGCATCGTGCTGCTGCGGGACCCGGACAAGTTGCAGCTATTTTGCTCTTTTTGTGAAAAATGTAAGTCAGTTAAGAGGCAACTGCCAGTTCAGTGAATTTAACTCCAGCCTGTGTGCCTGCCTTCACACTGGACAAGGTGTCTGCGAGGTCAGGGCAGAAGATTGCCCCGTAGGTTGGGCTGATGGAGGTGGCTGGCTCTGGAAAGCTCTCTGCTCTCTGGAGAGTAATGGGGCAGTGCTCCGGAGGAGAGCGGAGGCTCAATCCCAGCTCCTACAAAGTGTCAGTTTACCCTTGGACTCCTGTCCTCTTTGAGGCAGAGGCTTGCTTGACAACTCAAACTTTGTCGCCATCTGACTTGATAAAAACTGGCCTCTTTCAGTCATAGTCTCCCTCTGTAGCTGTGGAAAGTGCAGGGGCTGATAAGCAAAGAGTTATTAAGAGATGATGCAAAAAAAGAAAAAAACCAACCAGAGGCAGGCAGAAAGATCCAGTCTGAGGCTCTTGCAGGCTTTGCCTCTTCAGCTGTATTTTTTGTTATACTAAGTAAGATATGGGTATTACTAAAGTCTCTATGCCAGTTTTATTATGGTCTCTAGCACTGTCAGAGCAACTTTCACTGATGGTTGACACCTGGCAGTATCAAAGGAAAAGTTCCTTCATTATAACAAGGCCTTGCTTTTTGGGCTGACCCTTGAGAAGGAGGAAGCAAAACTGTTTGGGTGTAACAGTTGCTATCTTCCGTAACATTCAGGGTGCCAGTGAGAATTTGATTAAGGGCTGTAAAGCTTCAAGTTAATCTCCTTAATTGAGGTAGCCATGAGACTTTCTGTGGCATGGGATTGAGAAGCTGTAGTGAAGAATGCAGAGTGAGTGCAGCTGGAGGGCTCGCTGCTCTTTCTGTATAGGTGCCGTCAGTTGCCAGTAAAATAAGTTTCAGTTTGAGGTATTAATTCTCGGTGACTTAAGGTCCTGCTGCAAAGTAAATTTCCAAAGGGTCTGGAGGCCCTTTAGGTCTATAGTAGGTCATACAGTAGCTTTTCACAGAATAGTAGCTAGTCTTCGTTAGCAGTATTTGGTAGTTTGAGAGCATTGTATTGCAACTGAATTAATGTTTTGATGCCGGTGTTCTAGTTGGTTAATACTCTTGCAAATGAATTAATCTTACCAGTTCTTGACAATAAGAACAGAGCATTCTGTCTGCCTAGTGCGTACTGAATAACGAAGAGAGCCTGCCCTTGATGGGCAAGGGTGGGGAGGGATGCTACTAGTGTACAACACGTGATCATGCCCAGAACCTTGCTCAGGCCAGTTGAGGTTTGGAGCAGCAGTGGTTAGTAAAGCTGATGGCACCTTGCTGTTCTTCCCTGCTGGGGGCTGGTGCTCTCTCTAGCTGCTGTGTGTCAAGGCTGTGTCTGCAGGGGGCCTTGGGCCCCTTCCTCTTGTGAGATGATGGACTTCAGCGGTGTTTCAGAGTGACAAGTTAGCTGAAGCCAAGAAAAATGCATTGGAGCAAATAGGGCTTCAGGATCGATAATGATCTATTTCAGTGTTCATGAGGAGACCAGAAGTCTGTCGTTGAGAGGAGGTTAGCCCTATGAAGATCCTTGCCTTTGAATGTGCTGGCTAGCATCTTAACGGTATTGCAGCAAGAATGGCTTGTGGCTGTTAGGTCTCCTGTGATGGTCTGTAGGACTTCTAAATGCATCATACTGCAAGTTGTGTAGATTTGCTAAAGGTGTTATTGGTACACCCATTCAAACTAAAAGTGTTCCTGGAGAGACAAATACTCTTTTGTGAGCAGCAGTTCAGGTTAGACAGCAAAAGTTGTGTTCCTTGGATTAATATCTTGTTAGAGAGGAGTGTTGCAAAAGACTGATATCCTGGGGCTACAGGTGTTGTGGCATTACTTGTTTTCTGTCGAACTGTTGCACATCAAAGTGTATATATAAACTGAAATGTTTTCTTTCATAGGCTCAAACTGTTCAGGTTGCTGAAGTTGAACCACAGCCACAACCACAGACTTCACCTGAACTTCTACTTCCAAACTCTCTGAAGCCAGAAGAAGGGCTTGAAGTGTGGAAAAGCTGGGCACAGACCAAGAATGCTGAGCTGGAAAAAGAAGCCCAAAATAGGCTAGCACCTATTGGAAGTATGTGTCATGACAACGTGGCCTTTCTTTCCTTTCAAGTAGGATTAGAAGTGGCTAAAGTGTTAGCTGTTTACCGCTCTGGAAAACACCTTTCTTTAATGAGTAATTGTTTTTAAATTTAAACTTTGATTTGCTCTGCAGTACTAATTGTTGCATACTCCCACTGACATAGGACATGTTCCAAGGGAGGTATTAGCTCTGTGCTGAGCCAACTTGAGCCACCAAGGCTGGTGGCAGTAGGAAAGGGCACTATATGGCTGTGGTGCATGGATGAACAAAATGGCTGTGGATGCCAGCCAAGCTGGTAGAGCAGTCACAGAGTTGATGTTTTCTTTTGCTGCAGGGCAGCATTTCATTGTGGACGTGGTAAAAGAAGGCAATAGTCATGCAGTTGGCAGGGCAGAGAGTCTTCCTGTCCGATTCTTGCCTGTTTATCTTTTAGTAGATCTGACAGCATAAGATCTTGATTTATTTCAGCTTTATTTATTGTACTGGGGGAATGAGGTAGTACTAGGCCTGCTAGATAGAAAGGCAAAGCTGGAGATGTGGGAAATCACTCCTGAAAGATTGGGATATAGTATGGCTTTATGGCTTAAATAATACAGCTTTGTTTTGTTTTTCCAGGGCGTCAGCTGCTGAGGTTCCAGGAAGATCTCATCTCTTCAGCTGTGGCTGAGCTGAATTATGGTCTATGCTTAATGACACGAGAAGCTCGAAATGGTGATGGGGAACCCTATGACCCAGATGTGCTCTACTATATCTTCCTGTGTATTCAGAAGGTAGGGAGAGGACAGCGATATGTGCAGCAGAGCTGTGCATGTTGGCAGCATGTGTAGGGAGGATTCTCTGTTACAAAAATGGAGACTGTGGCTTCTTTTATGAAGCTGCCCAACAATTTCATAAGAAAAAAGTCTCTCTGCTTTAAAAAAATAATAAACTGGATGAAATGTCATTAGTGCACAGCAATGCTTTCGCCTACTGAGTTAAGTTTGTGAAGAACTGTTAATAAGTGAGTTCAGTATCATAATAAATCCTTTTAGTTTTTTTGGTGGGGGGAGGAGGGTTGGATGATGTTTGAGGAAGTTGTCAGTGTCAAAACTTGATCTCGTTGAAGCTTTAACAGGCAAGAACTTAGCTTTGTGTGGTGTGGGAAGTCTGAGCTGGTAATATTAGTGTGCTTTCTGGAAGAGCTGCAGGAACAGAGCTAAACCCTGATAGGAGAATTGAGCATCTCTCTCCTTAACCTGAAATAGTGTCCAAAGGATGGTCATGTGAAATAACTTACAGTGAACACACCTGAAATAAAAAGTGAAATCCAACCAGCTTTCCTTTCTAAGATGATCTTAAGCATTCCCATGATAGTAACTGAGATTACATACTCTGTACTGGCCTTGGTGCAAGGGTCCTCACTCTTCTTGCTAGAACGTATTAGTCCTCAGTGCTATGCTGTAAAATGCTTGACTAACCAGGTACGTGGTCTCTTAGGATAAGGTCTGGTCTGAGGAATATACTTGTTACTGCTTTACTGGACTGTGTTGTGAATCTCTTACAGTATCTCTTTGAAAATGGCCGAGTAGATGACATCTTCTCAGATCTCTACTATATTCGGTTCACTGAATGGCTGCATGAAGTTCTCAAGGACGTACAGCCCCGCGTTTCCCCTCTTGGTAAGAACTTCTGTTTAAGAGCTTTAAAACTTACCATAGTTTGGAATGTTTGAACAACAACATAAGTGTAGTCTGAATAGAAACCCTTTTGAAGTACTTAATGTCGTTAGGAGAGCTCATTCTGGTCAGGGAGAGAAATGTTGTGTCTGCAGTGAATGCTGGCGCTACTGCACGTGTCAGGCTGTAGCCCTGACTGTCACTGAGGATTATTAGCCTATCACCCATCAGATGGCAGGTTGTTGGGACTTTGTAGTGTCACAAGATTGGCTTCCTTGGAAGCCAGCTGATCCTTGGTGTGAATCAAGCTTCCTCATCTGAAGTACTAATACACCTTGCCTTTAATAGGTATTGTTACTTTGGGAGATAATACGACACTGTCATGTTGCCATATAGCCAGATGGATATGGTCTACAGGACCAACTAGGTGTTGAAGAAAGAAACAATGTGTGATTAGAGCCTCAAATGCTGCAATCAAATGCAGCTCTTCTCAGCCCTGTGTTTAGAAGATGATGGGGACAGGAGTAGGGGAAGCAGTTCCAGAGGAGACAGATTTTGACAGAGTTGCATATGAGAACTAGATTAAGAATTGCGTTTTCAGAGCACGGAAACCTGGTTTCTCATTACTTCATTCCCTTTGATCTGATTAGATGACAGTGAAGAAGCTATTGCTTGTGTTCAGAAAAGTAGCTGGTGTTACAGGCTAGATGGCTAAGTAGCACCCTGAGTTTTGGAATCCTTTTGTTTTCACTCTGGCTGTTTGATCTGTGCTTTGTCATTCCACAAGCCCCGGAGTTCATACTGCTGTCTGTTTTTCTGTTTATCTGTGTATTTGGAGTATAGTATTTCTCTTCTACACAAAGGAAAAAAATCTGAGAATCAAAGGATTACTCATGTGTCCAAATACATCACTTGGCACTGTGTGCTGACTAAAGCTGCGCAGAGGGCCAAGAGCTGATTTGTTACACTGGCCTGCCTGCTCTCACATATTATTGGATTAGGAGCATCTGCATTGGAGTCGAGCCATTAATTAAAAGCTGTTTAAGTGCATAGTTGTTTCTCTCTGGGCTGGGATGTATAGGCGTATTGCAGAAGCATACTTTCCGCAACTAGAGGTTGTTGACGTATGTATTCAAGTGTTTCCTAACTGTACCTGCTATTTACAAAGCTTCTTGCACAGTAGTGAACCTTGACATCAGTGAAGATCTCCTCCTCCTTCCCTAAAGATTTATATGTTCTCCAATACTTACAGAGTATAAAGTGCTGCCTGTGCTCCTGCTGTGATTGTCTCCTGGCATGATGCTGACTTCTGATTATTGCAGGTTATGTCCTCTCCAGTCACGTAACAGAAGAGATGCTGTGGGAGTGTAAGCAGCTAGGAGCTCACTCCCCTTCCACCTTGCTCACTACACTGATGTTTTTTAATACGAAGTAAGTACTTAGGTCTTTGCGAATCTTGGGAAATAAAAGAACTTAAAATGCCTTGACAGGGTTGGTAGGAAACTGCCGCACTGGATTAGCGTGAAGTCATGAATTCGAATGGTTGCACACACAGCCCTGTTGCAGCCCCATCAGGCAAAGAAGACGCAGTACAACAAGGAAATGAGCTAGCAGAGGGGAAACTGAACTTGCGGCTGTTGCATGCTTTGCTGCTGGAACAGCCTTTAACTTGGTGTTGGTTTGAGTGTCAGCTGGCTCATGATGAGTAAAGATAACTACCTCGCTGTTGTGACTGTATCCTTTACTTGCCTCAATGTCCTGTGTTCTCTTCTTGCTGCTCAGATACTTCCTGTTGAAAACTGTAGACCAGCACATGAAGCTGGCCTTCTCCAAGGTGTTGAGGCAGACCAAGAAGAACCCTTCTAATCCCAAGGATAAAAGCACGAGTATCCGCTATCTGAAGCCTCTTGGCATACACCAGACAGGACAGAAAGGTAGTGTCTGGAAGTTTTCTTTGGGGAATACTTACTTAGTGGGCTTGAAGGAAGTGGATGAACCTGGAGATGTCTGCAGGTAGGGCCACAGGAACCCAAGGCTCTGCCAATTAATTACCTTCAGCCTAGCAGCATGGGTTTTCTGTGTGTTCTGTCTGAGAGAGCGTAGCACCTTCTAATAATAATCCTGGAGACATACCTTACCTGAGGCATATAGGACTCATCAAGAGCTAATGATCACTTTATTGTTACTCTTGGTTTTTTATGGACAAAGGGGCTGTTGGGTGTAAGTGCTTATGAACAAAGGAAGAAACTTCTTTGGGAGGGCTTCTCTTATCATGACTCACGTGAACCCATATAGAATCCATATGTAAGTACAATCTGTCCTCTTAAAAGCACAGACTGGGGATTTAGCTGAGGCATTACAGTCTCAGTAGTGAGATTTTTCTTGTTTTGGGCACAGGTAGAGGAGAAACGGAAAGAAGGATATAGATGGGTTGTGATCTTCAGTAGCCTTGGGAGAAAGCAGGCTCTCCATATAATGCTTTGAGCCTTTATAACCAAGTGCCTCCGCCCTGGAACAGCCATATGTCTCTTGCCAGCTTTTGCGTGGTGACAAGGTGCTTCAGAGCGCTGAGGCTGTATGGCACTGCTCGGTTTGCTGTACTTACACAGAGTGTCTGACAGACTTGGGGGGGGCTGGTTTGTAGTTACAGATGACATGTATGCAGAGCAGACTGAGAATCCAGAGAACCCCCTGAGGTGTCCGATAAAGCTGTATGACTTCTACCTCTTCAAATGGTGAGAGCTTTTGTTCGTCTGTATAGTTGCTTGTCTTCTGTGACTGTTAAGCTGCATCTTGTGGCTGGCCTAGTTTTCAGGGCTGTGTTTTGTTGCTGGCACAGTTTCTACTTTTACTTAATGGGGAGGGGTGTTGATGTGAGAGGGTGTGGTTTACTCTGATGGCACAGAAGTTGAACTTCCGTGGTATTTAAGAGACACAAATCCTGATTTGTGAACTGGCTGCTCTTAATCTCATACTTGCTCCGGAGGTTTGCTGTGTTGGCATGAGCTCGCGGTTCTGCCTGTGACTGCGAGCATCTGGAAGCATCCACTACTTGAGGTGAAATTAGGGTCCTATTCAAATCAGCTTCTGAACAAAAATGAGGACTTGGTATGGAGATTGGAGGGAGCCTCAAAGGACTCGCCTCTAAATCATGGTGATTCTGATAATTCATGTAAACGTTCCTCTGCATAGATGGGTCTGCAGTTAGCCTGGATGTGAAAATACCCCATCCTTGCTTCATTCCAAAAGACCCCTAAAGCCAGGTGTGTGTTATACTTACTGGTGTGAAATACAGACTTCTTGTAGTCGTCACCATGGCTTTTTAACCTTGGCACGGCCTAAAAACTTTGGGACCACTGTTGCCCCGAGATGTAACGCACTACCTTCATGTCTCATCAGCCAGATGTTCACTGTCAGGATTTGTGAAGTCTGGGGTAAGGAGAGTGGCGGTCTCTCCCTTCCAGGACATTCTGTTAGTCTGGTTATTTCTGATCTTCCTCATGCAGCCCCCAGAGTGTGAAAGGCCGGAATGACACGTTTTACTTGACACCGGAGCCAGTGGTGGCCCCCAACAGCCCTATCTGGTATTCCATCCAGCCGATCAGCAGAGAGCAGATGGAGCAGATGCTCACCCGGATCCTGGTGATACGAGAGATTCAGGAAGCTCTTGCCGTGGCTGATGCCAGCACCATGCACTAAGGCATCCTTCTTGGCTCAGAAGGGGTGGGGTGGGGTGACGGGGGAGGGACAAGCAAAGATAAATTGTACAGACTTTTACACTAAAGGAGATGCCTAAGTTTTTGGTTTTTTATTGGTGTAGTTATGAAGCCCTTTTAGGCTTCTTCTCTTTAAAAGAATCTAAAGGAAAACCTACCCATTGTGTATCCTACCCAACACACCAAACTGTTGGACCCATTGGAGGCTGCATATCCCCTGCGAGCTGGGAGCTGTGGAAAGCTGCTGGTTGACTCTGGTTTTTTTTATGATGTAGAAAACATGAACTACAGGATTGGCCTGGATGGCTGGGGCCTCTGTCTCCTTGGAGCACGTGCAGCCTAGAGGGCACAGAATGATGGATGGACCTGCTCGGCCAGTGGAGGAGAGGCAGGCATCTTCTTTTCTTGTGCTTGGACGTTAATTTGCTGTTATCTTGGAAGGAAGAGGAGAGAGTGAACTGCAATTGTGATTAATACAAAAAAAAAAAAAACCAACGATTTCTATTCAGACCTTTAAGTGACGTTTTTAGATGTTAAAAGTACAAACTTTACCACACTCTTCTTTTTTGGCCTAACATTGAGGCCTTAAACCTTGAGGCTCCTGTGCCTGATGGAATTCTTGTAACATACACTTGTGTATCATATAAAGATACCACCCTGTTTCTCTTATGTATTCTTACTCTAGTTGTTTATTAAGAATGACGAGCACGTCTTTTCAACATGCCATTGAACAATGTGTCTTTATTTGGGGAAGAGTGAGCTGTGAGGGTGGGGGGGG